>LRSR01008902.1:0-27763 GCA_001579985.1 Hypsibius dujardini | reverse complement strand
GTCTGTCTGTCTGTCTGTCTGTCTGTCTGTGTGTCTGTCTGTGTGTCTGTCTGTCTGTGTGTCTGTGTGTCTGTGTGTCTGTGTGTCTGTCTGTGTGTCTGTGTGTCTGTCTGTGTGTCTGTGTGTCTGTGTGTCTGTCTGTCTGTGTCTTTGTCTGTGTCTGTGTATCTGTTTGTCTGTGTTTATTTATTTATTTGTTTATTCTTAGATTATGTCTGCGTGGTTGATATACCCTTCGTGGAATTCCAAATGAAACTCACGGACGGATCCAACCCGGTGAGTTTTGATAGTAGTACGAGTACTGTAAGTGCGCTTTTTTTACGGACAGTTACGTGGAATTTGTTCAAAATCTTCCTCTAGATATTTCCCCGGTTTGATTTCCGAGCGTCCAACAACTGCTGCTACATTCGCACGTGTGCTGACTCCTGCAGGGAGTTATCGGACCTGATACAGTACCTGGCCGACTATGGGGATCTTAATCCCGATGGGCGTGTGGTCAAGGTAGGCAAATGTGAATAGAAAAGCGAATTAGTCAAGCTCAGACAGATATGAACACACAAGATGATCAAGGCAAGCAGACAAGATGATCAAGGCAAGCAGACAAGATGATTAAGGCAAGCAGACCAGATGATAAGACAAGCAGGCAAGATGATCAAGGCACTCAGACAAGATGATTAAGGCACTCAGACAAGATGATAAGGCACTCAGACAAGATGATTAAGGCACTCAGACAAGATGATTAAGGCAAGCAGACAAGATGATGAAGGCACTCAGACAAGATGATTAAGGCAAGCAGACAAGATGATTAAGGTAAGCAGACAAGATGATCAAGGCAAGCAGACAAGATGATACGACAAGGATAGGTGAATGTGTCTGATGTAAAGACATACACTCAGACAGTTGCCTGTCAGTGTAATCGCTGTGTGATGACTGGATGAAAAAAGTAACTTTGATTTCATCCGGCTTCAGTCCCAATCGAGCAATGCGTCCGCCATACCGTCTTCCACCGTCACCGAAGAGACCGTCTCGGAGGAAATGATGGACGCGATGCAGGAGAGTCCTCCCCGACGGGATTCCATTCCAAAAAGTGGCTTCACCAGTCCGGTTCGACCACCGACATCATCCACCACCCATTCGCCGAGGGTGAATATGGCCGCCACGCTGACCAGATCCATCATGCCGTCTATGTTTGCCAACGAGAGCGACATTGACGACGACGATTTCTGCATCATCGACGAGGAATTCGGCGTGGGCATTCCGGTCCGTTTATTCATCCTCTTCAGGCAGTTAGTGGTGTTTTTAGCTTGATTCATTTTGTCATGCAGTTGAAAAGCGGAGAGCCCAGTCTGAAGTTTCTCTCACTCGAGCCGATCAAAATTGTGGAGAATCACTTTGACCAACCGTTGGCCGCCGTGGACCAGTTGAAGTCTCCCGACAGCTACCCGGTCCCGACTGTGCGTTTCTCCCTGAGGGAGATGTCACTGGTATGGTGCATCTACGGTGGAAAGGATTTCGACTCTTCGCCCGATACACCCGCGAAAAAACTGGGACCACAAAACCGTTTAAACAGTGCTCCAGGTAATGTATGATCGACTCGGTCTACGGGAAGTTTTGGGAAGCTAGAATTTACCCTATGTGCTTATTAAACGGTATTGCTTGATTCAGCGAAATTGGGTGAAGTCAGGAACCCCAGCTTAAAGAGCGATAAACTCGATCAGCAGCACTCCAAAAGTCCTTCATGGCTGCGTCAGGGTGGCCCTGGTCGTGATCATTCCGTTCTGATGGAGCTACATTTAAATAAGGCGAGTTTCTGGTCAAACTTCTAAAAACTATGTCTGAGCAGAGTTAATCTTGTTTTATTTGCTGGTCAGTCTGCGTGTCTGTCTGTCTGTCTGTCTGTCTGTTCTGTCTGTCTGTTTGTCTTTCTTCCCCTATTAACCTTGAGACTTCGCCTTCTAGGTCCGGTTTCAGCACGAACAGTATCCGTTCGACGGAAAAAACATCCAGGCTGCGCGGCAAGTGCTGTTCATTCAAGACATCGACATTAGAGATCGCCTTGCTGCTTCCGATATCAACAAGTTTCTGTATCAGTTTGTTTCCACTTCAATGCCGCGACAAAGTCACGCTAGCATGGTAAGTTTTTGCATTGCTGCTGCTTTTTGCTCGCGATCTCGGGATTATATTGGCACTTTTTTTGCGTCCTATTGCAGTTGTCCATCAAGGCCCTCCACGAACGGCCAGATCCGGCGCAACCGATGCAGGAGTGCAGTCTCAAGGTGTCCGTTCAGCCGTTGCGCCTCAATGTCGACCAGGAGTCGCTGTTCTTCCTCAACGATTTCTTCGCGGATGTTTCTGGCTTAGATCGACCAGGTAAACATGGGTCGCTAGATGGGTCGCTAGATGAGTCGCTAGATGAGTCGCTAGATGAGTCGCTGCAAGGGTCGCTACATGGGTCCCTGCATGGGTTCCTGCATGGGTCCCTGCATGGGTCCCTGCATGGGTCGCTACATGGGTCGCTGCATGGGTCCTTTCATGGGTCGCTGCATGGGTCGCTGCATGGGTCGCTACTGCAGTCTAAGAATGATTGTAATGGATGACTGTAAAAAACTCTGTTTTTTCCAGACACGAAAGAGACTGCTGGCGGACCCGGAGCTCTCCCAAGTGGACCTGGGGATACTCAGCCGGTACCGCGCACACGACGACTGGAATCTCTCTCCGAAGAGGAGCCTTTGGCGCAGTCCGCGTTGATCCATTTCGACGACGCACCGGACAGCCCCGTCGCACCGTTAGAAGAAGGCCTGTTGGAACCAATGACAAACTCCCTCTTGCCCGGCGACCCGGATCCGCCAATATTCTTCAAATCCATCACCTTTTCGCCGGAAGTGCCGATTCGGCTCGATTACCACGGGAAATACGTCGACATGCAACGAGTGGTACGTCTAATGGAAGAATCAGGAATGATCAGGGTGCTCATACTTGATCAGAGTGCCTTGCTTGCAGGGCGCCTTTGGAGGTCTGCTGGTTGGACTGGCCCAGCTGAAGTGCTCCATGTTGCGGTTGAAACGAGTGCACAGCCGGCAAGGGTACGTTTTTATTCGTGAATTTCGAATTGCCTTGATGCATTTTATCTTGTGTGTGCTAACACAGAATACGAGGATTCGACAAGCTCATACTGTATCTACTAAATGAGTGGCTGGACGATATTAGAAAGACACAGCTAGCCAACCTGTTGGGTGGGGTTGGACCTATGCACTGTCTCGTGCAACTCGGTAAATAGTTGCCAGTAGTTACGTTTAAGTTACAGATAACACCATAAAGCCTTTTGCTCAGTTCAAGGCGTGCGAGATCTTTTCTGGTTGCCGGTGGAGCAGTACAGAAAAGACGGACGGATTGTTCGGGGTGTTCAGCGAGGCGCATCTGCTTTCACTACCTCTACCCTCATTGCGACGATTGAGCTAACAAATCGAATTGTTCAAACAGTTCAGGTATTTCCTCATCCTACGATGCGTGTCTGTCTGTCTGTCTGTCTGTCTATCTGTCTGTCTGTCTGTCTGTCTGTCTATCTGTCTATCTGTCTGTCTGTCTGTACTTTCGATCGGGCGGTCGGTCTGTGTGTCTGTCTTCTGTTAGTCAGATGTAGGTTCCGCTTGTCCTTTTAGCCACTCTTGACGCTTCTTGAACTTATTATTATTTCAGTTTGCTGCTGAATCAGCTTACGATGTCATCTCTCCCGGGCCGAGTTTTCGGAGGAAAAAGAAGTTGGCATCAGCTGCGGTTGTGCCTCGCTATTCCCAACCCGGAGACATCCGTGAAGGGGTTGTCACGGCTTATCAAGGCTTGTGTGAGGTGAGGTATTATGTCACTTGGACGTTAGAAGCGTTTTTGATAAAAAGGTTTTTCTCCGTTCAGGGCTTCACGGATACTTTCCGGGAGATTGTGGACGCTGTGAGTGAGGAGCGGGAGCAGAAGGGAATGTCCGGAGCGGTCGGTGGCATCTGCCGGCAAATTCCGCCGGCTATAGTCAAACCCTTGATCCTGGCAAGTCAGGCCACCTCGAACGTGCTGGGCGGATTAAGAAATCAGCTCCAACCGGAAAACAGGTAAAGTACTCGTACTGTATTTTCGCGTTAAACAGGGACAGTCGTACTGGAATGGAACGTGTGCACGGCTGTGTGCACCGTACACACAGCACAAGCGCCGCGTGGCCGATTAAACGTTCCACTGCTCGTACGCTGTCCCTGTCTAACGCGAAAATTCAGTACTTGAAGAATCACTGGAAATCCCTCATCTCACGCATCATTGTCTTGTTTCACAGGCAAGATGAAATGGAGAAGTGGAGAACGGAGGATGACGTTCGCAGAATTGATAATATTCACGGAAACCGGTAGCCCAATTTGAGTTCGTGGATTCTCTGAGCGTTTTTGCCTTTAATTTTGAATACATTGTATGTTAGTGCTCGCAGCGCCACAGGGGGAATTATTTCTGTTGATTTGTCTTACATACTGTAGTGAGTGTAGATAGTCAAAGGAAAAATACAAGAAAACAGTACCGCGCACCTGGCAAAAACCTTGCCCTGACCGAATTAAGCACTTCAACTCGGGGGCTGTGTACAACAGCTATGCAACGAGTGTTATGGCTTGACTCAGTCAGCGCAATTTTTTTTGCCAGGTGCGTGTAAGCCGTTATGAACGTATCAGACTATCGTCGCGTTCGGTGATCGCTTATGCCCAGTTCCATGTTCCATATCCTGCTGTTCCATGTTCCATGTTCCATGTTCGGCTGTTCCATGTTCCATGTCCTGCTGTTCCCTGTCCTGCTGTTCCATGTTCCATGTTCTGTTGTTCCCTGTACCATGTCCTGCTGTTCTTTGTCCTGCTGTTCCATGTCCTGCTGTTCCATGTTCTGTTGTTCCCTGTTCCATGTTCCAGTTCCAGGACTTGATGCTGCTGGTGGTTAACGTTATTCAAGCTTATTGTTTGCATTGATTGGTTTATTGACACTGGAGCCAGTCGGACAAAGAAAAATCATCCGAAAACAGACCATATCTGTCAAAAAATCCGAACCAGCCTATTCGGAACGGAACAAGTCTGCTTAATAACTCGAACAAGTTTAATAAATAGTCCGAACAAACAGAACACGTCTGATTAATCGTGAGAACAACCTAATTGGTCCAGTCTTGTGATGTTCTGTAATATCTGAACACGGCATCCTGAGTGTTCGAACTCCATATCCATTTGCAGAACGGGAATTGAAGCGTTTCACAAACGCATTTTTCTCATCGACGTCCCGAATTTCTGCGTGCCGTTTCACCGTTTTTAAAAGTCTGGCAAAAGTGTTTACTGTGCCGCGTCTGAGACATTTCATCTTTTGATTTTGCATTTCGCATTGAAAACCTGACCGACCTTGATTTGGGTGATTTCCTCTGCGAAAGCTGCCGTCAAAATGGCGACCGAAGCCTCGCGCAGTCAGCAGTATGAATACAAAGCTGTAAGGCCAAAAAGAAGATGTCCGTTAATTGCGACGCATAGTGAATTTATTTCTTCCGACAGAATTCCAATTTGGTGCTGCAAGCGGACAGAAGCCTCATCGATCGTCGGCCGAAGGATGAGTCCACCGGGGAAGTTCAGTCGCTGCTGGGCAAATTCACCGGGACCAAGATGGGCGATCGCGCGATGAGAAATCGGCCCAACGACCAGGATGAGAGACGAGTCAAGTAAGAGAAGTTGTTCATTTTCGCTGTGTGGTGTGACAGTTGTTCGGGCTGGTCCGTTGTTTGGTCGTTTTAAAATGGCTACCGTCGATTGATTGAATCAACCAATCAAGCGGAGTATTGCATGTGGCCGATTGCGCGCTTTATTGATTGATTGCTACAGTAGATTGTGATTCAAGCTTATCCATCAATCAAGCCATCTAGTTAGCTTAATAAATTGCTTATGAATGATTAGCTCAAGTCTTCTTCAATTGATTGATTGATTTGAGCTGTTACGGTTCCGGTTTTGTTAATCCCAGTTAAATCGTGAGTGACTGAAACTAACTAGAAAAATGTGTTTTATTTTCACTGGGGCTTAACTTTTTACCTCGTTTCATTGATTTACAGGCGTCAGCGTCGCGACAACGAGCACAAGGATCACCTGCGAAAAGGCACGTCGGTCTTGACGTCCAATCAGGACGCGGAAACGGGAGCGGTGTACAGGCCGAAGACTATCGAAACCCGACAGACCTATGAAGTGATCTTGAATTTTATCCAGGACGCGCTTGGAGATCAGGTGAGTGATGAGCCTTCGATTGATTGATTGATTGATTGATTACTGTCGCTTGTTCCTTTTTTGCAGCCGCGGGACGTGCTCTGCGGCGCTGCCGATGAAATTCTGGAGACGCTGAAAAACGACAAAATGAAGGACAGAGATCGAAAGAAGGAGGTCGAAGAGCTAATCGGGTCCCTGAAGGACGAACGATTCGCCGCACTGGTCAACCTCGGGAAGAAGATCACCGACTACGGCGGTCAGGCGGAAGCACCCACGACCCATAACGACGAGGAAATGGACGAGACCGTGGGGGTGAACGTGCAGTTCGAGGAGTCCGACGATGAGGGTGACGAGGATATCCACGGTGAAATCCGCGAGGAGGACGACTTGGAGCGTGAGGAAGTGGAGGAGGAGGATGAGGACGTCGCTGAAAGCACCTTGCGAGCTAACGTGAGTTTGCATTGCAAGAAAAGATGTAAGATTTGAGCCGATTGGCATGGGCGTTTATTCGTTTAGTTGGCGAGATCGGAAAACGACACACTTGCCAACCTGAACGCGAAAAAGGAACTGCACCCTCGTGACATCGACTCGCATTGGCTGCAGCGCGCAGTTCGCTCCCGCACTTCCTACACCGACCCGGTCAAGTCCCAGGCCAAGGCGTTGGAGATCCTCGAGATCCTGCGCAATGCGACCAGCGATCGCGATGTGGAAAACAAGCTGGTGCTCCTACTGGGGACGGAGCATTTCGATATCATTCGCACCCTGCGGCAGCACCGCAAAATGAGTCAGCACTCTTCCTTTTCTCACTTTTTTTTCCTGTAAATTAGAATCATTGTTTCTTCTTCTGTTCAGTCTTTTGGTGCACGGTTCTGAAGTCAGCGCAGTCCGAAGAGGAGAAGCTCTCCGTGCGGAAGGAGATGGAGTCCAGCCCCGACCTGGTCGGTATCCTCCGCGCCCTCGACAGCCCCGACGAGGTGGACCTGATCCAGGAGGAGCGTCAGCGTCGCATCGATGCCCGCAAAGCTCGCGTCGCTGCCGAAATCGACATGGAGGTGGACCAGGACACTGCGGACGTGGCTGGACAGGTGACTGGTATGCGGAAAGTCCTCGACCTGGCGGATTTGTCATTCCAACAGGGCAGTCATTTCATGGCCAACAAGAAGTGCCATTTGCCGGAAGGAAGCTTCCGCAAGCAGAACAAGGGCTATGAGGAAGTGCACGTGCCGGCGGTTAAGCCGAAATCCTTCGGCGAAGATGAGGCAAGTTTGCCCCTGCCATTGGAAGAGTCCGTTATTCGATAGCCCTTCTTCTTCTTCCTCTTAGAAACTCGTCGCGATCGATTCGCTACCAGCGTTCGCGCAGAAGGCGTTCAAGGGATTCAGCACGCTGAATCGGATTCAGAGCCGGCTCTGCCCGTTCGCATTGGGATCGGATGAGAATCTGCTGCTGTGCGCTCCAACCGTAAGACTTAAAAAGAGCCGAAACTGTTCACCGAAAAGGATTTTAATTTAGATCAATACAGTTTTCTCGTTTCGTCTGCTCGGTTGTTTAGGGTGCCGGTAAGACCAACGTGGCGCTGCTGACGATCCTGCGTGTCATCAACGACCACACCAATCCCGATGGAACGATCCGGGCGGACGAGTTCAAGTGCGTCTACATCGCTCCCATGCGTTCACTCGTCCAGGAAATGGTCCGGAGCTTCAGTGCGGTAAGTTTTCCGTCCATGGGCGCGTGGGCGGCCCATTGTCCGTATGGGCGGCCCATTCACACGATCCCTTTTTCTTTGCCAGAGACTCGCCGATTACAACTTGACTGTCAGCGAGTTGACCGGCGATCACCAGTTGTCTCGCGAGCAGATTGAGCGGACGCACGTCCTGGTCTGCACTCCGGAGAAGTGGGACATTGTTACGCGACGCTCTGGGGAGAGATTGTACACACAGCTTGTGCGCCTCTTGATCTTCGTAAGTTTTCGTTGCTGCAGTGTCTTCCGTGTCTTTCTTTAAACGTAATTCTGATTTCATCACCCTGCATTTGTAGGACGAAATTCATTTGCTCCACGATGATCGTGGGCCCATTCTGGAGGCACTGGTGGCGCGGAGTCTCCGCACGATGGAGGCGACCCAGGAGAAGCAGATTCGCCTGGTGGGACTCTCCGCGACGCTGCCCAATTACCAGGATGTGGCGCACTTCCTGCGAGTGAATACCAAGTCTGGGTTATTCTACTTTGACAACAGGTAATTGATTTTTCGTGCTCTTGGGTGGGAAAGCGGGATCCAAGTGAATTAAAATGAACTAGACTGATGCACTGGTCGTTACGTTCCATTGATTGATTGATTGATTGAGTGTGGACTCTGTAAATTACAATACGTCACCGATCACTTGATTGCCTGATTGCTTATTCTTCTCCTGAAAGGAACACGTGAGCGATTGATTGGTTGATTCGTTATGAAAACTAGCAGACACACCTCAAGCGATTGATTGCTTGATTGGCGTTATTGATTGGCAATTGATTGCTTGATTGGCGTTATCGATTGGGAATCGATTGCTTGATTGGCTCTGTCGATTGGCGATTGATTGCTTGATTGGCTTTGTCGATTGGCGATTGATTGCTTGATTGGCTCTGTCGATTGGCGATTGATTGCTTGATTGATAGATTGATTGCTTGATCGAGCTGATTGTTGCAGTTTCCGCCCTGTCCCGTTGGAGCAGCAGTACATCGGTATCACGGAGAAAAAGGCCATCAAGCGGTACCAGTTGATGAACGACATTGTCTACGAGAAGGTGATGGAGCATGCAGGGAGAAATCAGGTAAATAACATCCGAACGGAAGAGTGTCCCCGCGTGTTCTCGTCTGATCCCCATGACGTACACAATTCTTTATCCTACACTTTTAGGTATTGATTTTCGTTCATTCCCGGAAGGAAACTGCAAAAACCGCCAAGGCTCTGCGGGACGCCTGCCTGGAGAAGGACACCATTTCGCACTTTGTGCAGAACGGCTCGGGGACGACGGAGATTCTCAGAGAAGGCGCGGACGAATCTAAGGTAACAAAAAATGACGAACCAGCCGTAAATCGGTGCAGTGTTGTTAGAACGACACGCGCTTTTCCGTTGTCAGAACTCGGATCTCAAGGATCTCCTGCCCTACGGCTTTGCAATCCATCACGCCGGTTTGCACCTCCTGGACCGTCTCCTCGCGGAAGACCTCTTCGCCCAGGGCCACGTGAAAGTCCTCGTGTCGACGGCCACGCTGGCTTGGGGTGTGAACTTGCCCGCCCACACGGTCATCATTAAAGGCACGCAAATCTACTCCCCCGAGAAGGGACGTTGGACGGAGTTGGGCGCGCTGGACGTGATGCAGATGCTGGGTCGCGCCGGTCGGCCGCAGTACGACTCCAAGGGCGAGGGCATCCTCATCACCAACCACTCGGAGCTGCAGTTCTACCTGTCGCTGATGAATCAGCAGCTCCCGGTGGAGAGTCAGATGGTGAGTAAAGTGGCGGATTTGCTGAACGCCGAATTGGTCCTCGGGACCATTCAGACCGCCAAGGACGCGGTGGAGTGGCTGGGCTACACCTACCTCTACGTGCGGATGATGAAGAATCCCACGCTGTACGGCATCCCCGCCGAGTCGGAGGAGTCGGACCCGCGGCTGGAACAGTTTCGGGCGGATATTGTCCATACCGCCGCGATTCAGCTGGAGAAGAGTCAGCTGGTCAAGTATGACCGACGCAGTGGCCACCTGCAGGTAAGACCGAAGTTTCAAATGGAAAGCCCGATAATAAAATGATCGTCTATTACATTGTCGTCAACATACGTTTTGAAGTTCCATCGGTGCAGTAGAACAGGCAGTACTACTATCTGAATGTGTATTGTTAGAGTTGGTGCTAATTAGTTTGTCTGTCTGACAGATGAATGACTCTGTAGCTGAAATGTCGGATAATTCTTGCAGTAGGCCATATTATCACAAAACCCTTGCAGCGTCTGTTAGGTGTCTTTCTTTCTGAAGAATTCTTCCAGTGAGAATTAGTTTCAGCTGATTTTGGTCTCCTCAGATGGAGAATGAGGGAATATTGTATTGGCATCGTCATTGGGGAATTAGTTGGTCAAGCTATTATGGCAGCTGGGCGCTGATTGATTGATTCGTAGTCGAATAATGCGATTTTCCAATCAGCTGGCTTCTGTTTTCGGGCTCTGAATTTCTTCCTGTGTTTAGATTACCGATCTCGGTCGGATCGCTTCCTACTTCTACTGCACCCACGAGACCATTGCTACTTACAACCAACTCCTCAAGCCGACCCTCAGCGAGATTGAACTCTTTCGCGTATTCTCCCTGTCCGGCGAGTTCCGACACATGACCGTCCGCGAGGAGGAGAAGCTGGAACTGCAGAAGCTCATCGAGCACGTTCCGATCCCCATCAAGGAAGGCATCGACGAGCCCTCCGCCAAAGTCAACGTCCTCCTCCAGGCCTACATCTCCAATCTCAAGCTCGACGGCTTCTCCCTCATGTCCGACATGGTCTATATCACCCAGTCCGCGTCGCGTCTCCTTCGTGCCATCTTCGAGATTGTCCTCCACCGCGGATGGGCGCAACTCGCGGAGAAGACTCTCGCGCTCTGCAAGATGGTCGACCGTCGCATGTGGCAGTCGCGGTCGCCGCTGCGCCAGTTCTCCAAGCTCCCCGAGGAGATTGTCAGGAAGCTGGAGAAGAAAGCCTTCCCCTGGGAGCGGATGTATGACCTCGGTCCGCAGGAACTGGGCGAGCTGATCCGCGCTCCCAAGCTGGGGAAGACGCTGCACAAGTACATTCATCAGTTCCCTAAACTCGAGCTCTCCACGCACATTCAACCCATCACGCGATCGACACTGAAGGTCGAATTGACCATCACACCGGATTTCCAGTGGGACGCGGACACGCCCGAGCGGAAGGGCGTTCACGGCCAGTCGCAGGGCTTCTGGATCTTCGTCGAGGACGTCGACTCCGAGGTGATCCTCCACAATGAGTACTTCCTGCTGAAGCAGCAGTTTGCCGAGGACGAGCATGTGGTGAAGTTTTTCGTGCCGATGTTTGAGCCGGTGCCGCCGCAGTATTTCATCCGCGTGGTGTCGGACAAGTGGATCGGCTCGGAGACCCAGCTGGCGGTGTCGTTCCGGCACTTGATTCTGCCGGAGAAGAATCCACCGCCGACGGAGCTGTTGGATCTGCAGCCGTTGCCTGTGCGTGCGCTGCAGAATGCCGAGTTTGAGGCGCTGTACGCGGAGCAGTTCCCCTTTTTCAATGCCGTCCAGACGCAGGTCTTCAATTCGCTCTACACCACCGATGACAATACGTTTGTGGGTGCGCCCACCGGGAGTGGGAAGACAATCTGCGCGGAGTTTGCCATCTTGCGGCTGTTGGCCAAGAGCCCGGACGATGCCAAGGTTGTCTATGTGGCGCCTTTACAGGTGAGTTTAGACTCGTTTGATTTGGGTGGATTCCTAAGAACCCGTTTGTGTGGTGTGATCTCGCAGGAAATCGCCCAAATCACATACGAAGGGTGGGTGCAGAAGTTTCAAAAGAAGCTGGGCAAAAACGTCTGCATCCTGACCGGCGACACCGCCGGCGATCTCCGCCTCCTGGCCGGCAACCAAATCATCGTTTCCAATCCGGAAAACTGGGACATCCTCTCGCGACGCTGGAAGCATCGACAGAACGTCCGTGCCGTTAACCTCTTCATCGTGGACGAGCTGCAACTCATTGGTGGGGAACAGGGTCCCGCCGTCGAGGTGGTCTGCTCTCGCATGCGCTACCTCTCTGACCAGTTGCCGAAGCAGAAGAAGGCCCCCATTCGCATTGTGGCCCTGTCCCACTCGCTGGCCAATGCGAAGGACGCCGCGGCGTGGCTGGGTGCCACTGCGTCCAACACCTTCAACTTCCATCCGCAGACGCGACCTGTGCCGTTGGAGCTGCACGTGCAGGGCATCAACATCAATCACAATGCGTCGCGACTGGCGGCGATGAATAAGCCCGTCTTCAACGCCATCATGCGGCACAGTCCGACCAAGCCGATCATCATCTTTGTGCCGACTCGGAAGTTGAGTGTGCTGTTGGCGATTGAGCTGGTCACGCTGTCCGCGGTGGCGCACGAGACCAAGGCGCTGTCCTTTTTGCATTGCGCCAAGGCGGATTTGGAGCCGTTTCTGGAAAAGATCAGCGATGACGTATGTTTTTCTATCTAAACTGACTATCTAGCGACCAATCGGTTTCTCCCTGTGTTTCTCTGTTTGTCTGTCTGTCTGTCTATCTGTCTGTCTGTCTGTCTGTCTGTCTATATGTCTGTCTGTCTGTCTGTATGCCTGTCTGTGTGCCTGTCTCATGTGCTCTTCCGTCTTTTAGGTTGTCTGACTGCCTGTCTTTCGGATTATCTGAGCGTCTGTCAATATAGCTGTCCGACTTTCGGTCTTTTGGGTTATCTGACTGCCTGTGGATCGGATTGCCTGACTGCCTGCCGATCGGCCTGTCGGACAGGCAGCCTGTGAATCTTTTTCGACGACTGCCTGTCTTTTGGGTTTTCTTATCGTCTGTCGAGATGCCTGTCTGACTGTCGATCTTTTCGGTTATTTAACTGCCTGTCTAGCCTTATTATCGGCTTTTGTGTATCTGTCTGAGTGCCTGTCATGTGAATTATTTAACACCCTGCCGATTTTTCCTACATGGCCGGATTTTTGGTTCTGCTTTTCTTTGTTAATCGGTATATCTAAATTTAGCTTCTTGAAGCAGGCTAACGGTTTGTCTGTTTCAGACCTTGAAGCAGCATACTTTACCGAAAGGCATCGGCTTCCTCCACGAAGGTCTCGAGGAACGCGATCGCGAGCACGTCCAGACGCTGTTTGGCTTGAACGCCATCCAAGTTCTGGTCGTGGCGAAAGATCTCTGCTGGTCCGTCAACGTCAAGGCCCACCTCGTCATCATCATGGACACGCAGACGTACAACGGCAAGGTGCACGCCTACGAGGACTACCCGGTGACGGATGTGATCCAGATGATCGGAGGCTTCGCCAATCGACCGCTGGTCGATCAGAAGTCCATCTGCGTATTGATGTGCCAGACCTCGAAGAAGGAGTTCTTTCTCAAGTTTCTCCTCAATCCGCTGCCGGTGGAGTCGCATCTGGACCACTTTCTCCACGACCCCTTCAACTCGGAGATTGTCACAAAGACCATTGAGAACAAGCAGGATGCGGTGGATTATTTGACCTGGACATTCATGTACCGTCGGATGACGCAGAATCCAAACTATTACAACCTGCAGAATGTCTCGAGCCGCTACTTGTCGGATCATCTCTCGGAGTTGGTGGAATCAACGCTTCAGGTGAGGGCGCCATCTGGTGCTGCACACATGGCCACAAGTTTGGGTGGCAGACTTTAAGCCAAAAAGGGTGGTCTGAGTTCGAGCCGCAAGTTCTACCCAAACGCGGCTCAAACTCAGACCAGCGCGTCAAATCAACAATCAATCAGTTGATCGCAGTCTTGTGCTCCATTCTTTGAATCAATCAGACACTGGTGGCAATTTACGCGTGTTCTGTTCAACCGAACATGCTCCCATGTTTTCACCCAGATTATACAGTGAGCATCGGCTTTTGAATTTGAATTTATTTAGAAGTTAATTGACATTTTGAGGAATACATTTGATTGAGGAATAAATTGCTGGGAAAATCTGCCGTAAATAAAAATGGCTGTGTTGAAATTCAACATTTGAACAACTCTAATCACATCATGGTCTTTTCATCAACGTAGGATCTGGAAAAGAGCAAGTGCATCGAAATCGAGGATGAAATGGACCTGAAAGCGATGAATTTGGGCATGATTGCGTCCTACTACAGCATCAACTACGCCACCATTGAGCTGTTCAGTCTGTCGTTGAACCAGAAGACCAAGATCCGCGGCCTGATTGATATCATCAGTTCGGCTAGCGAATTCGCTCGCATGCCGGTCCGTCAGCGGGAAGATCGCTGGCTGCGTCAGCTCCTCGAGAAGATCCCCTACAAGCCGCAGTCCGGCAAGGTGACCGACCCGCACATCAAGGCCAACCTCCTGCTGCAGGCCCATCTCTCCCGTATCCAGCCGCCACCGGAGATGCAGACCGATTTGAATCAGATCATCCTGTCGAAGATCATGCGTCTCATCTACGCCTGCGTGGACGTGTTGTCCTCCAACGGCTGGTGGAGTCCGGCGTTGGCCGCCATGGAGCTCTCGCAGATGGTGACGCAGGCCATGTGGGCGAAGGACTCGAACCTGAAACAGCTGCCGCATTTCACGCCGGAGATCATCAAACGCTGTGAGGAGAGGAAAGTCGAGTCCATCTTCGACGTGATGGAAATGGAGGAAACGGACCGGGTGGAGCTGCTGGGCTTGTCCGCCGAGGAGATGGCGCATGTGGCCAAATTCTGCAATCGCTATCCCAATATCGATATGAGCCATCAGCTTTCGGCCAGTAAAGTCGAAGTGTAAGTCGAAAACGGTCGCCGTCGAAAGCGGTCGAGGTGAAACTGCCTGAAACGAGGCGAACTGCCTGAAACGAGGCCAACTGCCTGAATCTAGTCGAACTGCCTGAAACGAGGCCAACTGCCTGAATCTAGTCGAACTGCCTGAAAGTTCTATTGGGTTATTTGTGTATTTGCAGAGGTAACAGTGTCGTTGTGGAAGTGTCGCTGGAACGCGAGGAAGCCGAAGCGCCGCCTGTTCTAGCTCCCTTCTTCCCTCAGGTTGGTTTTTAGGAGCTCGTAGTTTCGAATTGACTCGGTGTGAGTCGCGACGAAAAACATAATATTCCTTTGTTCCTGTTCCAGCAACGACAGGAAGGTTGGTGGGTTGTGGTCGGGGAGCCGTCAACCAACACCCTCTTCTCCATTAAGCGCGTCAACTTCTCCCAGTCCAAGGTGGACGTCAAGCTGGACTTTTTGGCTCCCGGACCGCAGAGCAGCAAACGCGATCTGACGCTGTGCTTGATGTCGGACAGCTACATGGGCTGTGATCAGGAATACAGCGTGCAACTGACCGTGGTGGGAGATAAAAAATAATCCGCCGCTCACCGTCTATTCCTTTTTTGGGACAGCTCCTTCGTTAATGTCCTCGTTCATCAGCGTTCAGTTCGCCGGGCACGTTTACGGATTTTCCCTCGTTTTCACTGACTTTTAGGCAATTCTTTGTTGCAAAGCGGCGAGTTCTCCTTAAATGAAGCTGATTGACACGAAACGATCCAGCAAACTACCGCACATGGCCACTCAATCAATCAATCGACCGTAAACTACCGCACATGTCCACTCAATCAATCAATCAACCGTAAACTACCGCACATGGCCACTCAATCAATCAACCGACCGTAAACTACCCCACATGCCCACTCAATCAATCAATCAACCGTAAATTACCGCACATGTCCACTCAATCAATCAATCAACCGTAAACTACCGCACATGTCCACTCAATCAATCAATCAACCGTAAACTACCGCACATGCCCACTCAATCAATCAATCAACCGTAAATTACCGCACATGTCCATTCAAATCCAATCAATCAATCAACCGTAATCTCACCAACAAAACGCGTAATCTTATACACACGTGGCAAAAACTTGCGCTAACCAAGTTAAGCCTCTACACTCGTCTGTCGTACGACTGTTGTACACATCTCCGAGTTAAACTGCTTAATTCGGTCAGTGTGAGATTTTTTGCCACGTATTTAGTACCACCGAACTTCACAGCAACTTTTACATGATGATGAGAATAATCTCTCATTGAGAAATTGAGAATTTTACCTCAGAGTCAGTCACTGACGCGCATGCAAATGGGACGGACTGCAAATTAATAAGCGTGTCCAAATGCCGATTGTTGGTGCTAATCATTCAATCAAGCAACGGAACCGTTAAGCAAGCGATCGTTAATGTTAATCAGTCAATCAAGCAACGGAACCGTTAAGCAAGCGATCGTTAATGTTAATCAGTCAATCAAGCAACGGAACAGCCAAGCAAGCGATCGTTAATGTTGATCAGTCAATCAAGCGACAGAGCTACAGGATGGGTGGTCCAAGTTGGAACGCAAACAGCCCCGGAACAGGGCGTGAAGAGGCTGTCAGAGTATGAGCCACTTTTGCGGAGTAATAACCCGACCAGAGCAGCTGACGTCATCGATTTGTTTACAATGTGACACGCCACATTTTTTAGCACGAAAATATTAAAAATATATCATAACTTTTTCTTTCCTCTTCGCGATTGGTCATATGTTTTTCGATTTTTTTGTCAAGATTTTGATCGAAATCGGCAGAAATTTCGCAGATCACTGTGTGAGCGAGTGAAGTATCAGGAAGATGTGAGTCTCTTTTGCCTTTCTTGCACACACTAAACTACGCACGTAATTGTGTGTGATCCGTGATTTCGTTCTTGTCCCATTCTGCATCACCGAGCTGTGTGACGGCGTTTCAGGTCAGCAGGCACTTTCGAACCCATCGGATCGCCCGACACCAAGTCCAGTTCGTCCCGCGAGAAGGACGATGACGAATTGGTCGGACCGGAATCGGACATTGTCGCGGACGTGGAGCTGGTCACCCTGTCTATCCCCGAGTTGAATCGCCGTCTCCGGGGCCAGGCGAAGGAGGAGGTGAAGCGGCTGAAGCAGCGCCGAAGGACGCTGAAGAACCGGGGCTATGCTGCTGTGAGTGCGCGGATGTTACGTAATGCGCTTATGTAATATGCAAGTTATCTAATCAGTCAATCAAGCAACAGAACCGTTAAGCAAACGATTGTTAATGCTAATCAGTCAATCAAGCGACAGAACTGTTAAGCAAGCGATCGTTAAGGCTGATCAGTCAATCAAGCGACAGAACCGTTAAGCAAGCGATCGTTAAGGCTGATCAGTCAATCAAGCGACAGAACCGTTAAGCAAACGATTGTTAATGCTGATCAGTCAATCAAGTGACGGAACCGTTAAGTAAGCGATTGTTGATGGCAGTTCATCAATCAATCAATCGATAGAGTGCGCTGTGGAGTGAACTTCTATTTGTGTGGATGATTTTAGAATTGTCGAAATCGCCGTTTGGAGCAAAAGGACAGTCTGGAAACGGTCAAGGAGAAGCTGGTGAATGAGATCAAGCGGGTGAAGGATGAAGCGAGGGCAATGGAGGCTGGTAAGAATGGAAGATGAGAGGACTGCATAAAATCTTATTCGTAAAATTTATAGCATTTGAAATATGATTTTAAATGGAGAATCCTGATATTTGCAGTAAACTAAGTTATTTAAAAAATATATGCGTTTAAATGTCGATTTCTCTTTCTGTGATTTTAAATACCGGTTGTGTTTTTGCGTTTTGCAGAAGTTGTGAATCTCCGAATCCAGCTCGCCGGCTCATCGGCGCGACCAAACTAACCGCTGCCGAAAACGAATCAGTCGTATTAGAGTTTTATGTTGTATGGTTTCAAATTTTACACTTTTCGTGTCTCTCAGGTCCCATGTATTCCTGCCTTCCACGGTCGTTCTTGCTATCACTTCTCCAAGTCGTGCCAATGCACAGAAACTGGTTTATGTAAATATGACTTTCCTATTTCGTAACTGTCTGTCTGTCTGCCTGCCTCCCTGCCTGCCTGCCTGTCTGTCTGCCTGTCTGTCTGCCTGCCTACCTCTTTGTCTGACTGTCTGTCTGTCTGCCTGCCTACCTTTTTGTCTGACTGTCTGCCTGTCTGTCTGCCTGTTTGTTGTCTGCCTGCCTGCCTGTATGTCTGTTTGTTTGTCTGTCTGTCTGTCTGCCTGCCTGTCTGATTGTCTGATTGTCTATCAGCTGGAGTGGGTAACGTCGTCATGTGACGCCATACACAGAAGCGTAAGAAGCAGCAGTCTTCGAAAAGTCTTGACAGGAAGGAAACTTTCATCATTTTTAATCGTTGGATTTTCGGTGGAAAAGCGGAAGAAAAGAAAGCTGATTGCACAAACATAACCACAGCCGGACAAAGTGCAAAAGGTGATGTTAATTCAGAAAGGATGTTAGTGTACAAGACAAAAGAAGCGAAAGAGCCACCACGATATTTTCGATTTCTTAAAATTATACTTAAAAAGTCCGAGAAGCAAGCGAAACTATTTTTAACCCCGCACACAAAACACTGTGAACACAAACTCATAACATTGTGCGGACATAGCGTGAAGGACTTCTCGCAAAATAACATGGATTCAGCTGCGCATCGGAGACAGAGAAGACTACTCTTTCGGGGGAGGGGGGAGGGTGTATGAAGGACGAAAAATTATAAATATCACGAATGAACTGGACAACGCGCAGCAGCAGCAGCAGCAGCAGTAGCAAATGAACGCGCCACACCGCAGCTCTGCCAATAATGATCAAACAAAATCAGAAAGACGCAAACAATCAAATATCTTTCTCTCTTTCTTCCCCCGTTCAGGCTACTGCTCATCGGAATCATCGGACTTGGCGTTCTTCGCGGTAGAAGCCAGAAGCGTCGAAGCCGCCCGTTTCAGACCGGATCCGGACGCGGACTTGGAACCAAACGCAAACACTCGCGATACTCTGCACAAAAATCACAAGATGATTAAGACATGGAACAAGCCTTTCGTGAATTAATGAAAACCCCCCCCCCCGAAAAACAAAAAAAACCGAACCTGGAAGACGTCCGGAAAGCAAGCTTGCGCGCCTTCTCCCATGCCTTCAGACTGGTGCTGTCCGGCGGAGGGATGCCACCGCCACCGTCCACTGAGTTCCGCTTAGACATCGCTTTCCGGGATGGTACGGGCGAATCAGTCGCACACCGGCTCGTGGATGCAAGACTCAACGAAGACGACGCTGAAATTCAAGTATTAGCTGATTAGAAAACTTCGATCGGTCAGCTGTCCACTCAGTAATCAAGACAGACAGACAGACAGGCAGGCAGGCAGACATACAGACAGACAGACGGACAGACACAGACAGACAGGCAGGCAGGCAGACAGACAGACAGGCAGACACAGACAGACAGGCAGGCAGACAGACAGACAGACAGGCAGGCAGGCAGGCAGATAGACAGACGAAGAGTTGCACAAGCGGTCAAGAACGCATCGGACTTAGTTGTCGGACCACGAACCATTTGACGAAAGAACAGAATAAGAACCCCCAAGGGGTGCGGCAGCGACGCGTCCGCTCTCATTGATGGCCTTCAAGACATCATCAAGCGCGGCGACGGCCATCGCCAGATCCGTATAATCCGGATGGCAGTCTTCGGTGTGCTTCTGCAGATCTTTCAGCAGCAGCAGGATGGTGGGAAGCCGCTGAACCGGGCGAATGAGGATGTCGGCCAGGGACTGGCGGCTGAATTCGGGAAGAGCGAGGCATCGGTTGACGAAGGCCTGCAGCTTCGGTTTGTGCTTCATGGTATCCTGAAGGAATCGGCGAGAGTCATCGTAGGCGTTCACATAGGGTAAGTAGACTTTTGCGATATCATCGGCAAACTTTGCGTAAACAGCTCCGAGGCTGCAGTCGCTGCTCCACGGATCGATTGCAGCGCTGATTTCGCTGGCAATCTTTTCGTGGATCCTGCACACACACAAAAAAGAAAGAAAGAAAAAGGTTCGATCAGCAGAGGGAAGATGATATCTCGCAGATGTAGACGACGTTCTCAGAATAACAGGTAATCCGCAATCTCGCATCCCTCTCAATGCCCATGGCAAAACTGTTTGATCAGATCAATATCGCTTTCCTTGTTTGGGAAGAGACAACACAAGCAAAGAAAAACGCCATCGGGTCTACTTTGTGAAATGGTTGGTCGATTAAGAGGGAGGGGAAAAATTACCGGCAGATTATTGGAAGCCTCCCAAAAATAATGTCCAAATCCGTGATGGCCAGCAGGCATCCGGACTTTCCATGACTGCCTTCGGCTTCCAGAGGTCCCACAACGTTCTCCAGCAGACTGCGCAACAGGCGGATATAATTCCGCTCCGTCTGCAGCAGCTCCATGGCTCGCTGCTGGCGCTGACACGCCACCGGGGCGACCAAATCCGCCGGCACATTCTCATCCGACTCCATGAGGCGAGCATGGTGGCGAAGATGCAGCCCGCTTCCTCCCCGACGAAACTGCTGCTGGGACGAAGGAGGAGAAGACAGAGCCAGAGTCTTGAGCTGCCTGCACAAATTACGAAATAAAAATAATTTAATTTAAATTTAATTTAATATAATAATAAAATATTATTTAAAATTAAATTTTAGAATTTTAGCCAAGTTTAAGTTTATTTTATCTAGTTCAGCAGTTTTCTTTTACCATCCATACCTGGAAGGGGTCTCTGTGGTGCGGAGCATCGCGTCGCTGTCAGGGACGTCGGAGAAGGTGACGCTGCTCCGGCGGCGCACACGCACTGCCTGACGCTTGGGGCTGGGCGAAGAGACGTCTCCCGCAAAGAGGCCGCGTTTGATGCCGCTTCCTGCTGCGTGAGCCAACTCCTCATCCCGGAGCGCGGGGATCACCGAGTAGCGCTGCAGCGGTGTGGGGAAGATATTCTCCTGCCGCGACCTCCTCAGGAACTCCAATCCGCACACCCACTGCTCATCCTGCACGTCAAGTTGCACGACTTCCCGGTCGAATTTCAGGCGATAAAGGCAGCGCCCCGCGGTACGCTGGAGCAATCGGCAGCGAAAAAATGACGTTTGGCTGTCGTCGTCGTCGTTGAGCAAAAAGATATTTGTCGAGGAGGACGAAAACTTGTGATCGGCGACAAAACCGCCTGCAGACTCGAGCCAGGCTGTCCAATGCTGATGAGTGGATGTGTCAAAGCCGACGAGGGAGAAGGTGATGTTCCGAGCCCAGGCATACGCGCCGGCTGCCGGCGGATGCGATGCTATCAGCGGGCTATGCAAATCTGCCACCGTACAGCGCGACCAAAGATCACGGATCCACTCTTCCGAGACAATCTGCAGGCCGGTGTCATTGTGCGCGCGAGCCACGTGATACGCCTTGCAGAGAGCAGAGTGGGCGATCAGGTGGGTCGGCCGGTGACGTCTAATGGAGGATGATGTCAGCCGTTTCATCACGAACCCGCCCATATTGTGGATTTGTTTGATGATCTGGGCGTTTTGAACCTCCGCGTAGCCGGCCACGACCGCCACGACTTTGTTCATTATCTGCAAGGAAGAGGAAAGACAATTACAATAGAAGGCTGTCTGTCTGTCTGTCTGTCTGTCTGTCTGTCTGTCTGTCTGTCTGTCTATCTGCCTGCCTGCCTGCCTGCCTGCCTGCCTTTTCGTTAATGAAAAGACATTTTATTTAATGTTCCAAAACTTAATCTGAATGTTCGGAAATTCGATTACAGTATTTTAAATATTATGAAATTTAATGATCGTATTATTGTCTTAATTTAAAACTGACCGTAACATGAATATCAAATGTTGAAAATACGGACTTGCTTTCGATAAAATAAGTTCTACTCAGAAAACTTTATTTGAAAAGCGTTTCAGCAAATGAAAAGCAAAGGTTTCAGCAAGGCCAATCAATCAATCGATCGATCACACAAGAGTAATCAACGAAGCAAAGGTTTCAATCAATCAATCGATCAATCGATGAAACACCAATCAACGAAAAAATTGCGGCAATCGATCAATCAACGCAGTCAACCAAGCACCACCTTGACAATGACAACTTACGGTTGCATAAATGGGGCGCTTCAGCACGGGAATCACGTCAGCCGCTGCAGCGCCATCGTCACAACCCCTTCTGGCAGCAGCACTCCACGATTCGTAGAAGCTCATCAACGCCGGCGGTCCGACAATCTGACTCGTGACACTCTTCGTCTTCTTGAATCGTTTGCCCTCGAAATGCGCCGCGACAAAGACGATTCGCTTATCCGTCCGCTTCCGCGAGGCTGCATTCAATGCTTCCTCGCAGTAGGAATAATACGAGGCTCCGAGATTTCGAATACAATCCAGCAGCACCTGATTGTGCTGCAGGACGTCGTCCAGCAGGCAGAACTGGAGAGCAATCCCAGGGGAGCTGTCATCGATGGCGTCCATTTCTCCCCTTTGTGATGATGAACAAAACAGTGACGAGATTTAATTTTGCCCCAGCCGGAAAGGGTGACGAGATTTAATTTTGCCCCAGTCGGAAACGGTGACGAGATTTAATTTTGCCCCAGCCGAAAAGGTTTAGGAAATGTAAAAATGGAAACGGGGTGTTATGGAAATTTCAAAAGAATAAAAAAAAATGAAATTGTTTTATGACCGTTGTTGTGTCAAGTTTCAGGCGCCCGACTCGGTGGCAGAGGTAACGGAAACGCTTCCGCCGTGACAGTGGGACCACGGTGAAGTGGCGGGACAGATGGGACCGTCTGGTCCGGTGGACTTCCGACTGCGTTGCATCGATTGATTGATCGATTGGTTTGTTACTATTGATTGTTTGATGAACTGTGAGTCTGATTTTACAATTGAATTTTCTGAATTTCCGTACGTAAACGGAATATTTGTTTTCCGATTTATGTTGCGTACCTTTCTATGTTACTGTTTAATTTTAGCAACCAAACAGTGTTTGTCACGATCGTAACCTGACTTAAAACTTAATTGACGCGCTCTCACAATCGCATCTCGCCGATTTTGGCTGACATCTCCTGATTTGCTGTTGCATTTCATTTGGCGATATTGCAGTTGGATTATAGTGTGATTTCCGAGGTAAGGTTAGAAAATATTAGGAGCAGTGGCAATAAGGGAAGAAAGAGATGTGACTTACATTGTGAGTTGCGAAGTTCGACTTCAATGATTCGGTTGATTGATTGACTGGTTCGACTTCAATGATTCGGTTGATTGATTGACTGGTTCGACTTCAATGATTCGGTTGATTGATTGATTGCTCAACTTTTCTTACTGAGTTCTCTTTCGTGCTTTCGCGCTTTGTTCTAGCGTCCTGACAATATGCTGTGAATGTGATTGTTGGTTGATTGATCGATTATGTGCGTACTGGTAGTTCACACGATCGGGTAGTGATTCAATTGCAGTTGCAGTAATGGATTCCTGACAATATGCTGTAACTGTGATCGATTGATTGATTGGTCCGTTGGTTGATTGGTCGATTATGTGCGTAATGGGTTTGTCCGTTTGTTTGCAGCAATCAATCAATCCCCGCCATCAAGATGCTTTCCCTGGGTTACTTTTACCAGCATAAGAAGCTCTCTCTTCACGCACAGGAAGCCGAAGCTCATGGCGCCTTTCTCCGCATCATCGATCTCATGCAGTCCGCCAAGCCGGTCGACCACGTGGAAGCTATCTCGCTGTGTGGGCAGATTTGCTCCGGATTCGCATCGCCAACCATTGTCAATTCTGCCTTCATGCGGATTGCGGAGGCTTTTCGCACCGGTTCCAACACTCTGCAGATGGAGATCCTCCGCGTTGTGCAGAAAAACATTCAGGTGTTTATTTGGTCTCGCGACTGCGCGTTTGATTGTTTGATGCTCGCATTTGTGGTTACGGTATAGGAGTTGATTGGTTGATTGATGGATTGTCATCGTGATACTTGATTGATTGATTGATGGATTGTCATCTTGACAATTGATTGGTTGATTGATGGATTGTCATCGTGATACTTGATCGACTTGATTGATGGATTGTCATCTTGACAATTGATCGATTGATTGATGGATTGTCGTCTTGATAATTGATTGACTCGATTGATTTCACGGCAGCCGTGTGTTCGCCTAGTTTTGTGGTGTGGGGCACTTTGAGTGGAATTTGAATTGACGCAGTCATTCGATTACAACTGCAGCGTCTTCTTGCAGCATCTGCCGAAGATTCGCAACCATGGCGAATTCATCCGGCCCATTTTCACGGTGATGTACAGCAACGACCCAGTGGCTCGCGCCATCACGCTGCGTCTGCTGGCCGCCATCGCCGTGTCCATTCCCAACCAGCTCGACGTTCACCATGCGGTGCGGGTGGCACTGCAGTCGAACGATCGCAACGAACTGCAGGCGGCACTGTTCGCCTGTCGTAGTCTGGCCAAAGTGTCGGGCAAATTTGCGGAAGAAATAGCGGCCGATGTGGCGGTACTGGTGGACAAACCTGGACTCTCAGACGGTTAGTTGTTGGTTTTTCGGTGATAATTTTAGGGAACACAATTGATCACTCACTACAAGAGCATGCAACAGTCCCTTTAGGGGAGACAAATCCAGCCACATCCAGACACATCCAGACACATCCAGACACATCCAGACACATCCAGACACATCAGACACATCCAGACATCCAGACACATCCAGACACATCAGACATCCAGACACATCCAGACACATCCAGACATCCAGACACATCCAGACATCCAGACACATCCAGACACATCCAGACACATCAGACACATCAGACATCCAGACACATCCAGACACATCAGACATCCAGACACATCCAGCCACATCAGAATTTGAAGTCCCATCTAGGCCCCGCCCCATAACGTTTCATTTTGCCTGAATGCAGATGAGAGGATCGCGACACTACAAATCATCCCGTACATTGCGGGTCTGCGGCTGGACACCGGCGTCGTTCGCGCCGTCGTCACGCGCATTCTTCGCGCCAGCAGCGCCACCGATTACCACAGCTCACGCCTCATCGAGACGTGCCTCCGCACCATCAGCGATCTCCTTGTCCGGGGTTCCGACAGCCACTCACTGCAGCAGCACATCCTGCTCCTGGCATCCTACGTCGACAGCATCCGGCAGGAGGTCGCTCGACCGGCTGCCGCGGAGCTCCTCCGCTTTTTCCGCTTATGCACCTCACTCATGGAGCCGGATTCCATCTCCACCGTCCTACTTCAGCTGTTGGAATCGGGAAGTGTCAGCGTCGTCAACCAGGGTGTGAGGTGCACGTTTGCCTTTGTGAACGATCGTCTGGCTCGAGGCAGCCTGGAGGCAGCGTTGAACGAGCGGATCCTCCAGAATCTCACTGACTGCGCGTTGCGACTTCCGAGCAGCTACGGAGCATGTGCATTCGCTGTTTTGTGCCGTATCATCGGCCTGACCGGTGCGGATGCACCACCCGGGATTGCCAATTCAATAATAGAACTGATCAACGTGATGCATCAGCTTGCTGCTGGTGAGAAGCATCTCGCCACCCTGAAGCTCGTCCTGCTAGGACTGAACGGTGCAAATTTGAGCCGCTTTCCGCCGCATCTGGTATCGTTGTGCATCCACTCCATCGAGAGATTCAGTTTCCCCGGTCCGTCTCGCCAGCTTGTTTACCTCAGGCATCTGGGTGATCTGTTGCCGCTGAACCCGAAGGCCGTTGGGGAGCTCCTCGAGCGGTCCACCTGGAATTGTCATCTCGCCGCGTGTGATCCCGACACCCTGTACCGCACGTTATTCCAGGTTGTGGCGCTGCGCTTTCGACTGTCCGACCAGCTGGGGGGTGATCTCAATGAGACGAAGCTGGCGGAAGACGTCACGAGTTTCGGCTTGAGCCACTGGGACTTGTATCGGCTCGTTCGCACGAGCATGTGTGACGGAAGATACCCCTTCGCTGTGGGGGTTTTAGAGAGCCTCGTCCGGCACCCTCATTCCGCATCCACCGCCGGCTGGCTGAATATCCTGCTCTCTCTTGCCCAAGCAGAAGCCTCCAAGGCGGAGTTACGACTGCCTGGTGTGACGCTCCTCGCCAAATCTCAGGCTCTCCAACGGAGCATTTTGTCGCAGATGGACACATACCTGAGTTTGAGTTCCTTTTGCGGGTCCAACCGACTGGGGCTCTTCCGTGAGCGGCTGTTGGAGCTGCGAACCAACCTGCAGCAGTCGTTGCTGCTGCTGGTCAACACCATCGAGAATGTCCGTCTGCGTGCCGCGGACATGAAGGAACTTTCCGGCGTGCTCAAGTACGCGTCCTCGCAGTTCGGCGGGACCCTGGCCAAGCTGAAGGAGACCGCTGAGGAGAGTGTCCGGCTCTATCGGCTGGCATTCGACGCGGATGGTCCGTCACTGGCGGTCGTACGCTTCTACTACGACTGCTGCACCGGCTTCGGCCAGATCATCGCCATTGCGATAGCCAGGCATTTCGGGGTTGATCCAGGTAGGGATGAGAACGTCTGTTTGGACCGATACATAACCTTAACTCTTATCCGGAAGTCCGTGTGACGTCACGAAAAGGGGCGGGGTATCGATTTAAGGTGTGGTTTAGGATAACTCTGGTTGTTAAAAATCAAGTTTAAGGAAAGACCCCTTTGAAATCGTTTACACACATCCCCACTGCCAATTGACTTTAGGACGATACATTTTTGGGAAGGAAATTCATTTCGTAATTTTCTGGATGGGCGGAACGTTCTGATTCGAGGCAGGAGAATACACTTGATTTCGAGACATTCAGAAGCTAATTTGAGTTTATCTATGGTATATCAATCAATCAATCAATCGAGCGTTGGTTTGTCATTTGAATTAGCTGTATACGCAATCAATCAATCAATCGAGCGTTGGTTTCTCATTTGAATTAGCTGTATACGCAATCAATCAATCGATCGAGCGTTGGTTTGTCATTTGAATTAGCTGTATACGCAATCAATCAATCGATCGAACGTTGGTTATGCAATCAATCAATCGATCGAGCGTTGGTTTCTCATTTGAATTAGCTGCCTACGCAATCCATCAATCAATCGAGCGTTGGTTTCTCATTTGAATTAGTTGTATACGCAATCAATCAATCAATGACTTGATTTTTCGCTTTTTTATTGTTGTTTGTACTTGGAGTTTGCGCGGCGTTTTCTCGTTTCTAACGGTATTTTTCCCTATGGTATCCCTAGACGGACGTGGATTGCCGGCATCGGTGGCACGAATCCGCGGCACCGCGGAAACCTTTGACCGGCTGGACAGCCTCCCGACGGATGTGAAGGACGAAACCACCCTCTACGGCTGGTTGAAGGAGATATTTTTAGCTGCCACATTTTTCCTCACCTTTCCCGTACCGATTCCGCGGTACTTTTTCCAGCAGTTCCAGCAGACCACGTTGTCGGTGGTCTTAACGCCGGCCCCCACGCCGGAGAAGGAGTACGTCCAGACCCTCAACATGGACACGCGATTTACACTGAAGGTGGACGGGATACTCACCGTGGATTGCCGCGACTCGAAGGAGCCGACGCGGAGGGTCAAGGCGGTCCGTGTGGCGACGCGGATTATCTTAGTCAAGGCGTTGCCGTTCACCGCAAAAGCGCATTTTGCCACGTCCGAGACCGCGTCGGAGGGGACGGTGCAGGACATCCGGCTGGACGGGCTCAACTTCTTCTCCCACACCTTTGTCATGAACATGGGCTATCCCGGGGTGTATCGGGTGGAGGCGGACTGCCAGTTTCACGACGACGACGGCGTGGCGTGGACTGCCATGCAGCAGGGCGTGAGTGTGGCCGTGAGGGTGGTGGAGAGTGCCGCGACGGGCCTGTTACCGCGGAAAGGTGGCGCCAACTACGAACCGTCATCTAACCACTGAAGGTGGCGCCAACTACGAACCGTCATCTAACCACTGAAAGTGGCGCCATCTACGAACCGTCATCTAATCACTGAAGGTGGCGC
>LRSR01008901.1:0-83135 GCA_001579985.1 Hypsibius dujardini | reverse complement strand
TCGTTTTTGCGAAATCAACCCAGGGAGATGGAACCGAAGTGGCGCCTCTACCGGACTACTTGCACACTTCTCCATTGAGATTTTTCTCTTCCTTTTTTTGGACTCAAATTCGAACCGTGAGGCTTAGGAACGAACTAAAATGGGTCAGAGAATTTTTCTGAATGTTTTCAAGCCATCTGTTATGGCATGGCAGCACTGCAGCGCAGGGAAATTAACGTTGAAAAACCGGCCTGGTTAAGTTACGATTTCTAAAAGCGGTCTGGTTAACGGCCTTTACCTCGTACCAATTCTGATAACTGCGTATTCGATAACAGATCTCGTGCTGTTATGTGGCTCTGGTCAATTCCCACTTGTGCGATTTGAAAAAGAGGGATCTTTGGAGCTTCCGTTAGATATGAATTGAATGAAGATCTAATAAATCGTGCAAAGCCGCGGTTTCAGTTAACCGCTTGTATGGAGCGTCGTTCAAGCAGACGACTAGGTGCAGCAATACTAAAATGCTACACATTGTTAAGAACTTCTGGATCGCTGTATGTCTCTTATCGAGTGGCAGTACAATCGATACACCTGTATCTAATTTTGCATCTAATTGCACATTAATCAATTTGGAAGAACACGAAGCATCCCGCGAAACAAGTCAAGAAACGGAGCTACTGACTATAGGCAAGCTTAATTAGCCGAATTTAGTGGACAGCTTCCGAGATAACTGCTGATACTATGACAACGGATAACTGTCCCACGCTACCATTTGAGTAAGCCGCACTGCACTGTATATGCCCTGGTGCGAACTCGATAAGAGTTGATAGAAGACCGGGAAGGGGGCAGCAACAATCAACCCCCACTGTAGTTGTGTATGTTTCTGGAATGAAATTGTGAGATTTTACCCAACCAGATTAGCAATTTAAAAACATAAAAACGGAGACTAAATAACAAAAAGTATTGTGTAGAATATAATAACAAATAGAAGATGTTCACAAATACTAATTTTAAATCATGAACGATTTAAATTTGATGTATTTTTGAAACGACAACCTGTGGGGTCATAATTTGTCCCTCGGACATTATTCAATGAGCAAATTTGTCCCTCGGACATTATTCAATGAGCAAATTTGTCACTCGGACATTATTATAATAAAAAAGCCCGGTGCATGTGCAGTGCGCGGAGCACTCATTCCCAAATGTGCAATGCACTTTGCACAGACGCGAAATGCCAACGGTTTTCAGAAAATATTAATAACAATAAATTCTATTCTCTATCTCGCCTGCTCGTCTTCTTTTATCTTCGCGTCCGCTTTGGAGGAAGGAATTAAAAAAGGTAAATCTGGATTGTGGGAAGAAAATTCAGTGTTTTGACCATGGACGTTGAATCACTATTTTGATTTTTGCGACAGATCGTTGAACAACTCCACTTCATTCGTTCATCGGAATTCATCGAATCTGCATCACAAGTGGTGGTTGATCGTTTGATTGGCGACGTTTTTTATGGTTTGGCTTTACTGCCTGTTTGATCTTTGAGGCGGTTATAGAGTTAGTTAGGAGTTTAAAAAATAAGGTCAAATTTGTCCCGGCGTGCAAATTTATTCCCTTTTGCGTGCGGCAAATTAAGGCAAGCGGCCAAAATTTCGGCCGTTTAAGAGCATCAAATGTGGAACAAACTAAAATCCAAAAAAGGTCTCGAAAATGTCCTTCGGACCATGCAAAACTCGTTAGACAAATGACTTTAGCGTAATCAAAGCGATGATGTCCGGCATAATGTTCAAGCACCTACCGTTTGCATTTGAAGTGCATAAGAAGCAAAAGGTATAGATTGCTTTTACAAGTTCCGTCATTCTTTATAATCATGCAATGAATCGATTTGTACTCCCATCTATCACTTAATCGCAGTGCTGGTATCTGGAAACCGGAAACCGGAAAGGTACAGTATTTCGGGGCATTGTGTGGACGGAAACATGGAGAGACGCTTCCCTGCCCAATTGAGAGGTAGGCTGCGTGGGGGGGGGGAGGGGGGTTGTGGAACTATGTCGAGCCGGAACTGTTGTCCTTGGGGATGGTGAGCGTTGATCCCTGCCATCTTGACTGATTACTTTCCTGAATCAATCTAATTAGTCGGATTCCATTCATTACTCCATAATACTCGTGTTATTTTTATCCCTCCTTCTAAAAACGGACATCTTCCAAAGAATTACGAATATACTTTGACTTTTCGTACGTAAAATACAATGCGTTGACGTTTCGGTCCTGTTCCTTTGGGCTCCCCTTTACTGGTTAAATTTGGTTCCACAATCTGTGCGGTTCGATTACCATAACTATTTGAGTAAATATCTACTCCATGCCTTGTCGTGGGGAAATGAAATAATACCTCGTTCAAATATTGGTTGGCCAGAATAAACACGTTGCGATGCCTCCCGGTGTATAGTTCCCCGAATAACAAGAGGAAGATTTTATCACACATAAGATGAGAGTTCATCTGCCGACTACGCCCAATCCATTCAGGCGACCTTGGGAAGAATTGCACAAACGCGTTTCAAGTGTTTATTTACATCACTTTCTATTACAGTACTCGTATCTGCGTGCGTTGCCCGAGAGGTTGTTAACTGATTTTCAGCTCGCCAGACTTCAGCGTTAACCCTTATACGATCCCGGTATCCATTCTAAATCCCGAGAGAGAGAGAGTGTGTGAGAGAGTGAGGTTCCTCTAATAAAAGTCATCACGAAATTACAAATACCGTAGGGAATGTCTATTCCGGTCCAGCAGGCAAACGTCTTGTCTATCCCTCCTCTCAGCATGATCACTCCAACGGAAGGAGCTTTTTATACATTGTGTCAACACGTACCCTTATTATCGTTCGACGTCACCCCCATACCGTCTTGGCACTTCATCACTCGGCACACCTCTCTCGTACGCGTGCCTCTTCCCTTCTTTTATTTAGATCACTTTCTCCACATCTTCCTCTGCAAAGTTTCCTGTAACTCTACTGGGTCATCCACTATTGATATTATTTTCTTTTGTGCTTGGATAACGGAAACGAAAGCTCCCTCGTCATTGATCTAGCCTTCAGTGACTAGCAATTTGCTAATGCTGGCTGCAAACGTTATTTGGAAAATTTAAGACTTGACAAGCTTTAAGGTACGATTTTTTCCACAAAGGCCGCGAATTTTCATCTTTGGGGTCTTTATTGGCCGCCATTTTATTTTCCGTTATACGCGAAATGGTTTGACGTGGTTCGAAATGGGCGTGAGTTTTAATTTTTTTGAGATGCTTGAAATATTCTGCTAGCAGAATTTTTTATTGGAACTTGAAGTGTGACAAAATAATTCGTGTGACGTGCGTCATCTTCTCTACTTTGTGGCCGGACTGGCTGGTGGTTTGTTTGCGGCGCCCGCTTCCAATAACAAACACCCACAAAAGAAGTCAGCAAATAATAGTGAAATATGAGTGGCAAAATATTAGAGCTTAAAAATCACATATAATAGCTTTGCAGTATTTTTATATGTACATAATTCAAGACGGCAACAATAAGTCGTGTTTTTGTAAACTTTCAAAGTCATCTCACAAATCATGAATATACCTGCACTCCTCGTCTAATTGAGTTCGTCTGTCTCTTCCAAGGTGCGCAAAGTTTTCGAATGAATTTTAACGCACTGGTCAACCACTCCAACAATACCACAACGAAGCTCGACCTTCTTCCTGAGATTAGGACCGCCGAACTGCAAGCATGGATGATAGTGGCCTTCACCCTGTGCATCATCGGCTCTTTCAACAACATCGTCGTGTTGCTCATCACCTTCCCCCGTCCGGGACGTTGCAAGGTGGCCGGATTGCACACGCTCATCTTCCACTTCATCTGTATCAATCTCTTTCTGTGCCTCGTGGATCATCCCATCCGTTCCGGCTTCGTTACAGCCAAATACCACGGACACATTATACAGGACAGTGTCTGTCGGTATGTCCACGTATTCTACAACGTCGGATGGATTGCGTTGAGTTGGGCGGACGCGGCGCTGGCCGTCAACCGCATCATCGCCATGTTCTTCCCGCATAAATACCGCGAATGGTCCTCAAAGTCGGTCAATCTCGTTATGGTCGCGCTGCCTTGGCTCATCGGCTTTGCGTTGATACTGCCCGTTAGTTTCGGCATCGTTGGCGGTATGGCACCACTAAAATAGAGACTATAATCCAAAACTTAAACAATCTGATCATGAGTAATTACTTATCTTTTTTTAACCAAAAAGAGTAAAACTAAGTAATTAGTCAGTATCAGTTTGTTTAAGTTTTGGAAGAGTAAAACTAAGTCAGAGGTTTTAGCGAATACAAATTTAACCGATAAAAGAAAAACATTGATTGGCTTAGTTTTGGCATTGTTGGCGGATGGAACATGTAAACCAAACTAACTAAAAACCAAACTAAACGTCTAGTAACTAGTTGTTTATTATCTTTTTTGTCTAAAAAGATTAAGCCAGAAATGATCGCTATTAAAGATTTAGGCTATGAAAGGAAAAATTCGAATTTTTTGCGTTGAATAATTAAGAATTCTGTCGCTGACTAGACAAGCTAGTTTATTCAAAACGCTGAGCTACGCATTTTAGTTACATGTTACGCGCAAAGTAAACTAAAACTTCTGAGTCATTAATATTTTGCTGAATATTTTAGTTTTTGTCTTCCTTAGGTATGACCATTCAGCGGTTAGGTCAGTGCGGACAGAGCATCACCAATGAGGCATTTCAGAGGTTGTATGTAGTGGCGACATATACCCCACACGTGATTGCCGGAGGGGGTTCTTTGTTGATTGTGTGGAAGGCGTATTTTGCGGCAAGGCTGAGGCTCAATCCATCTGTGAATGAATGGAGTGAGAAAACCCAGCGGACCCTGCAACGACGCTTGCGGATGGCTAAAATGCTACTGCTGACATTCGCCTGGACGATGTTCTGTAATGTGCCGTATTTCGTGATTGTCGGGCAGTTTGCGTGGCTGTTGGATGCCAATCCGATTAGTGGATTATGGCAGCAAGTGGCGTCAACAAGTCAGTATGCATTCACACCTGTAAGTGAATTATCTATAATCGTTACGTGTGCTAGATAATCCGATTTAAGGACGGCAGAAACCAAAGTCTAATTAAACTAATTGTGTTTTAGTTTATTAAAAATTTATTAGTAAATAGTTTCTAGTTCAACTTTACTCCGTTCTGAAAGTATTATGTTATTTTATTATGTTCAAGTTAAATGAGAATAAATTAGTAAATATATTTTTGTTGTTTTGTTTAGTTCAGTCCTAACAATTTTTGTGCTAGTTTACTGTAAATTATCCAGGTGAGTCGATTGCAGAAACGAAAGGCGGGTAACAAACTGTGTTTTTTAGTCAACTGAAAATTGTTTACTAAACATTTTTTACATCAGCTTTATTCAATCCTAAAATTTATGCTACTATTTTTGATAGAATTATGAAGCATGTTCTGGACAAATTTTAGCTTTTATATTCGCACTAAAACTTGACTTTTATAGTTACTAAAACTTTACATTAGATTTTTTGTATTTACGAAAAGTAAGAAATTGATTGTTAAAAAGTTTGAGTTTGGTTGAGTTTGGTTAGTATGTTGTAGTTTTGGAACGATACCCAACAATTTTATTAGCCGTCTAAGCTAAGTGCCAAGCTGATTGAAAAAGGAAATCCGATCTAATTTCAGATTTACCGAAAGACATCCTTAACCGCAATAACGTTCACTCTATCAGAAGAAGGGAATTTCTTGCGTGAGTCTCGTGTGATTCTCACCGAATTCTCACTTGCTTCTGGCCAGAAATTCGGGACAAATCTCTTGAGCAGCTTTCTCACCAATTCTTGCCCGATCTGAAATGTTCTGAATCAGATCTCATGAGAACTTAATTTCTCACTTAGTCTGGTTAGAAAGTTTGGCGCTGAGGCTGTACATGCCCAGAACTTAAGAAAAGAATCTTTGAAATTGAATTTTTGCATGGCATTATATCTGCCATTTTCATTGCCTTGTACACTGTGCACTGAATGAACAAAATGTGTTCTACATTTTATAATTACAGTGCATCCTTCTACTGTCGAATATGGAATACCGAACGCGGCTGTTGCGCATCCTTGATAAGGTGAAAAAGCGTAATCAAGTGGAAAGTGACGGCGGTTCCCATCAACCACAAGAGCTAACGCATAGGTGACCGTCTTAAGATCATTCCTACAGCAAATACCACCCTCCGTATACTCCGTGTACTCGTACGCTACTGAAATGGCACTTCCCCGGCAATGTGAAAAGTGCACAAACACGGATGTTTTGTGTTCGTCGAAACGCGTCCGGTTTTAATGCACCCTCCCTCAGCTTTACGAACCTTTTACATCTGCCGTGCTCTCCGAAAAGCAATTTGAAATTTCAGTCAAAATTGTTCACCAAATAAACTTTTCTCATTGGCAAAACGTCTTTCCTTACTAAGTACGTTTTTGTTAACAATGTCGGATCATTATATATGAAGGGGGCATTCTGTAATTGAGCCGGGTGAACGGGTTAACGTTGCGTCGGGCGACTGAATTGTACCTGGCGCTAGAAAACCAAAATATGTCACGCGTGAGGAGTCATGATGTAAATTATGCTGGACTCGTCTCATTATGATTTATTCAAATAGCTAATAACGGGTCATTCTCTGACGCATGCACTGCGTTTGGAAAGAAACGTAAAAAGAAGCGGCGACACAGTACTACGAGCGCGGGCTCATATATACGTAACCCCGAGACTTGAGAAACGAGGCATTTATAATTTTTACGTTTCTTTGCTGCCTCGGTCAGGGTTACATTTAAATTTTATGTGTTACGCAAGGTCTTCTATTATCGGCGAGGTGGGTGCAGCAAGACTACACATGTTATAAGGTTTTAATTTCTATAGCAAAAACCGGTCAAAATCTGGCCGCTAAACATAAAGAAGTAGACTGTACTCATTTGGAAAATATATTTGAAAATAAAGACTGAAATTTGGCACAGTGGAAAGTGAAAACGGGTGACAGACGCAATCGATCGAAGAAAGCGACAACAAATCAAGATTTCTGGGCAACGAAATTCGTAATGCATATATTAAGTTGATCGATCGATAAGCCGTTTGAAATTTTTACCAGTCAAACAACGTGCAGTCTTGTTTGACAAAACACACCAAATCAAAAGTTTGCAAGTAACATGCAAGCAGCTGCATGAGTGGAACATATGCTGATTTCCTAATGATTTCTGTACATAGCATTGTAAAGTAGTAATGTCTTGAAAGATGCATCTAAATCTGGGACACAACAAGCAACATACAGTAGAGGAACCCAAAACAGGATCTTATTGTATATAAACACTAAAGCAGTTGAATAAGCGAGGGCAGGATGCGAGGGCAGGATGCTCAAATTTAGGTATTAATGCTAAAGTCACTTCCATTTCGAAATTTCCCCCGGGCTTAGTAAGCGACCTTCGTTTGAAGAGACTTTTTTCACAGCAAAGCTATGTGTCTTTTACAGTTCTCATCTTATCGGCGCAGCAACAAACACGGTTAGTTGTTATTAATTCAATATAAAACTACAGTGTCACAGAGTTACAGAGTATTTCGTCCATCAGCTATCGAGAGTCGTGAAAAGTTGCTGTGAAGAAAAAAACTTGTTAAAAACGACACTTATCTTCCTCTATGTTTGTTGAAGAATAATTCCCTCTTTTGGCATCTCAAAAGTAAAACAGAAACAGGTCACGGCAATTTTATATAAATCAGCAGAAATCGTTTTGTTCGTGCGCGGCTCTTCAATGTCATTGAAGACGATTTGCTCGAAATACGAGAATTTATAAGGGGAAAACGAAAGTGGATATAGATAAGCTGCTGGACTGTTTGCGGTTCAACTGTGGCAGTTATGGTACTACCCGGTTAAAGTTTGGTTTTGTATTCGGCGTGCAAACTCAAACGGCCATCTGGTGGTCGTTAGCTGCTGAAGATGATAACCAGAAGGTATTCACCAATCCCTTTCCCTATTGACAGACGATCAACAATTGTTTTAATATCAGCACGATGAAACAGGCGAACGCAGTACCGGAGGTAATGAGCATAGCGGTTAACATACAGTAGCACAACGAAATGTCTTACTTTGATGGGAACGAGGCCTCTAGCCTTGAACACCAGCTGGTAAAGTTCCACGTCGTTCGTGCGCAGTCTTGCTTCTTCAACCAGTTTGTAAGTCGATGACGATACGTGGATCTTGTTAGCTATAAATAGGTTTAGGTTTGTGATAGTACACAAACCAAGCATGGGTGTTGCCTATCTTTAAATGGGTACAGAATAAGGCGCAATGGACTTCTAAAGGACAAAAAAATGCAGGCCACTGACCCGCTCCATGTGATTCCATGCGGCTCGCTGTATTCATTGTATCCCCAAATCTGCCAAAAAAACAAGTCTAGCGATCACTCACAAAAATTTATTGAAAAACATATTTTGGGTTATCAAAACTGACGTGTCATGGTCTGTGGCGCTATCAAGGTAATTTAGTCACAGGTTCAGCAAACTAGCAAGCGCAGCTCTGTTTTGGACCATGCTTGGAAAATCCCGCGTATAGGGAAAGTTTCGCTCAAGAGTCATGTCAGTCCAGAAAAATTCCGGTTTAAACGATTCGGCGGTGAGACTTCAAAGTTTTTCAACAGTTACTGCGTTTGGTAATGTTCGAGACTTTCTGGAATGCTACCCAATACTTTGTTAGAACTACTCAACAATGCTAGAAAACTACGCGCATTGAGGTGGCTAAAATTCTCAATAACTCAATCTATACTTTTAATGGCGCGCCATGTACGATAGCACAGCTGTTTTACGAATTCATGCCTATCTCGGTTTAAACCCTAATTGTTTGGTAATGTAAGTTATATATTGATTGCTAGTATAAATTATTGTGAAACAAGTGAAAATTTTTGGCTAAAGCTCGGACAGTCAGTACTAAACACTTTGGAGGTGGTTTCTCTGTTTCTCGGTTTCTAGCCCTAATTAATAATACCCACAGGCAGTAGCGTGGCGCACGAGTTCCCGCGACTCCAGCCGCTATGAATCCTGTAATAACAAAACTGCAAGTTGGGTGCTTGAAAGTTACGCAAGCCAGGTAGGCAAATTCAGCATGAAACCCAAACCGGAATTGATGCCGATCCGGGGACAGATTGTGACGGAACCCCATGCAGGAATGTGCACCGCAGCGCCGGCCCGCAAAAGTTGTTGTGCCAGCCGACAGATCGCCTCCGCGTGGCGATCACCGTTCCTCACGGGAAGACCACTTGCAACCTGAAAAAATGAGAGTGAACGATGTTTAACTCGATTAAGTGACAATGTGCGTGCTGTAGAGTTTTAATTCCAGCTCAATTAAATACTTAACAAAGGCAAAATGAAATGCACTGTGCCTTACTGCGTACCACGTAAGAGTCATTGATGGTCTCCACCTTGTACGCATCGAACTGCGCAACAACCCGGTCGAAAGCGGTGTGGAGGTAATTGAGAAACTCAATCACCCCGAGAGGTTCGCTCTGTGCGACGATTAACCCAAACGCGGGGATGTCACTGAACATGATGGTCACACTGTTGAACATCTCCGCGATGATGGGTTCGTGATTTCGAAGCTTTGTTATGATTGCTCTAGGCATCCAAATATAATTGTAGCAGGTGTAACTTCATTCAGTTTGTCTACAGTTCGTTCATGAAAAGACTTGACATACGATGGTAGCATTTCTCGGAGAAGGTCGTCGACCTTCCTCGTCTCATCCAACAACGCCTCGGTTCGCGACTGAACCGTTTCTTCCAGTGAAGCGGAATGCTTCTCCAAACGGTCGAGCAGTAGTTCGACAAAGTTTTTTTTGGGTACTCCGACCGTGGTGAGCCAGCGCTTGAGGTCCGTAGCTGTAGGACGAGCGTGTGATTCACTTTCCAGGCAACGAGCTACCATTTCATGGAGCTTTTGGTGGATAGTGTTCGTTGATTCAAATTGCAGTTCTTTCGCCACTAAAGAAGGAAAGATCTGTCGTAATTTCCAGAAAAGATTCCCTTTCATTTCCAGAAAAGATTTTCCTGGTGATTATAATTTTTCCTAACAGAATGCAATTTGGAATCAGTTGGCGTTAATAGATTCCCTGTTGAATGTCAAGGGCCGGAACTACAAATCATTCTTGAGACTGAGCGAAAAATTACGAATGACGTTGCCGAAATGATTCACAACTCCGCCCCCTCATGCCCAAAAATTATTCTGCCAATTTCAATCAATTCCAAGTTGAATTCTGAGAGGGAACATATAGGAAATCATCAAACGTTGTTATAATCAAAATCAGGAAAACTGAAGTCTTCCATGGTTTTCTGAAATATTGAAATTACGCCAGAAAACGTTATTCTATTCGGACAACAGTAAAATGACTTTCAAAAACCATCAGAAATGTGATTCTATTAATAAAATTTAAAATGGAGTCAATTTTGAGTTAGGCTTCTGAAATACTTTCCAAATCGGAGCGTATTCGGTCTGGAAATCATATTTCTATAGTCAGTCTCCCCGTAAATTCAATCACTGACGGCGATAGGCCAAAATTTGGATTGAATTTAAAAGCAAAGGCCTTATCTCCCTTGTCCCATCCCGACCCCCTCTTTGGGGTGCAAGTTACGAACTGTTTCCTACGAACTTAATTATTACGAACTAGGTTTCTACAAACGAGAACCTACAGAGGGTACGTCAGAAAAGTGCGGACAGTTTCAGATATGCCGATTTTATCATGGTGACGCAGTAATTTCAAACGTTTTTTTTAACTACAAAATATAGGCTGGCTCCTGTCCTCTAATAAAAGTCCTTCACCCAAGGAATCAAGCCAACACACCTGCAGTTTTAATAACGGTTGTTTAAATAAATAGGAGGATGTAATTTTTACAATATAGCTCTTTGTTACTGTGTAAATTTAAGCAAAAAAGGACTCGCTGATTTATTGATTGAGACTCCCGTTCTGCAAAACTAAAGATGGATGTTGTTCAAGTTTGATGTTTTTTAGTTTCAGTAGTTTAAGATTTTATGGCTTTCCTTTGTTTATTTGTCGACTAATTAGATCGTGTGATACATCTGCGGTCATTTTGAGACTGATGCGCGCAACGTCGGGCCAGGTGAGACTGTAAAAAGTTGATTATATTGGTAACTCTCTTCAACGTGTAAAAAGCCTGAAAATGGACGCTCTCCTGACGTGGTAAAAACGCGACTCAGACCATTTCAATAAGTTCTCCCCGGGTAAATATCAGATTACTTTGAAACTCGATTTCAGCAAAGTTAAACTATTTCCTGATCTGAAAGATGAAAATGAGTGGTCGGGATATTCTGGTTTTTGTTGTTGTTTGAAAAAAAAAACTGTTCACACTTTGCTGACGGACCCTTTGTATATTGCACATTTTGTACCGTAGGGGTCGATATTGAACATGTCTGCGAGAACCACGCCCAGGTTCTTGATATCGTCCCCGCGATATTGCTCGATAATGGCAACCTTATTTGCAGACGTTCTGCAGCATGATCTGAAGGAGCCTTCGTCGTGAAATAGATTAAGAAGCCGAAGAAACCCAGCGTGAACGACACGCAGGACGTAGCGATCGTTGATGAGGCAGACTTCATTGCTGAAGGCGCCGTGATAGCTCAGATCGGACGTGTGGATGAAATGCAGGGCCTGTTGAAAGCCTGTTTTTTCTTCCATTTTTCGACTCAGTGTCAAATAGCACAAAGTAAATTTTGACTTACCAAGATCATGGCGTTCATTATTTGCATACGAACGTCAAAGTCATAGATTATTTCATTAGCCCGAATGACCGAGTGTAAAGGCCCTTTTATGGGCCGTTCGAAAACTAAGCTGGATGATGTTCGGTTAAAATGGATTCCGTAAAAGTCAGCAATGAAAGGGTGACGAGCGCGTGATACCTATTAATACAAAAATTGGCTCATCAAATTTCAAAACTAATTATAAAAATTTCGGAAGTTAAAAATGATAAAGGAACACCTATAAAAATTAAAAAAGTAAAATGAAATAAATTTCTTTTTTAACCATTGCACTTGATTTGGTGTCCCTAAAATCAGATAATTCATAAAAAGGGCAGTTTTTAGAAGGTGGGCGGAAGTGGGCGTGGGTGAGTGGACGTGGGTGGACGTGGGTGGACGTGGGTGTGATTATTGCTGCTTGGTCATTCACCGAACCAAGACGTTATTTTTATAACCGATTCCGGTATTTTTATTGCCGATCCCGACGTTTTTGTTAAAGAATTAGAAATAAGGTATAGTTTGGTAGCAAAAGAATGAAAACTGATTTAGGAAAAAAGGTCGGTAATAAAAAAATTAGCTACAGTTATCTGACCATATGGTTTCATGGCATAAAAGAATTTTATCGACAAAAATTTATTCCGTCCATCTTGGTACGTGGAATAGCTAAACAGCAGTATTCACGCCCACCCCTACCATCTATGCCCACCCACCACAACTCACACCCAATCACGCCCACTTAACGCCGACCAATTTCACCCTCGTCAACCCACCCACGCCTACGTTCGCCCCCTTTTAAAAACTGCCCACAAAAAGTCTCAAATAAATTATTTTGTTTTATGATACTCATTGACAAATGAATTACCGCAACTAATCCGTCGACCAAAGCAAGGTTGTGGGCGAGCCGCTGTAAGCCCATGTTTGTGGAGAGTTCCCAAACAAACACCGATGTCTCACCATAAAACCCAGCCATCCCAAGTTGCTCCAGCTTTGTCACTCGTGGCTGCAAACCCATGCGGTACGTTTCCGGTTCTTCCAACCGTATATCTCGCAATACAAGATGAGCGAGGCGATTTTGCAGCGTCATTCGTCTGAAAATGTAAGCATATCATGTTTCTCTCTTCTCCGTGTTCTGTTGAGATAATTGAAATACTATTTTACCGCACAAAAAAGATGCTCAGAGCCGTCAGCAAGACGGACATGATGCAAATGATCGGTATCCCAATCCCAATCAGTTCTGACAGCGGAAAAAAATGTGTTATAATCATTTCCACGCATTTGCGGATAAAATGATGCGAGGGGAAAACCATAAGTAATGTCACCTTATTTTTTGAAACGATTTGAGCCGGATTGAATATTGTTTTTCTCCTTATTTCGATAATAGAGGGACGACCGTTGACTTTGAATTTGAAAAGTAGATCGATGCGAGGAAAGAATCTCTTGCTTATTTAGCCTACTGTAGATTCGATTTCAGGTGGAAAATAAAAAATTCCCATTGAAAGTAGGTGTCAGATCAGAAAAAATGTAATAATTTCGCTGCGCACATATCAGAAGATTACTTTTTCCTTTCATTTTCGAACTGGTTCTTCAAGTTAAGTTTTTTTAAGTAAGTGATGTGAGATTAAATTACAATAATATGAGTTCAGTTAATCCGGATACCTGATAGACTCTTCACAAAAAATGAGCTGGCACTACTTAAAGTTTGGTCCTCACACGAACCCGGTTCTCTTGTAGCTAAACAGTTTTCTCCGTTAAGACCGCAATAATCTATCTCGCCGGGCAATGTGGTAAGACCAAACCAATTGAAGGTCTCCAAAAGGTCAACGTTCCCAGTCACAAGGTTGCAAGTGATCACTGACTGTGAGGGGCGATCGAAGGTATTTATTTAATCGTTTGCTGGTATAATATTCGTAAAGAACGGTGTATACTTGCCTCAAACAACCCGGAAGAACCCAGCCGCTTAGCAACCGTCAGTGATCGAAGGACACCCAACTGATCCACGTAGACCTGTCGGCTAGTCAGGTTATAAGACTGGTTGCAACACTCCTTCACAAAGTCTGCGATCGTCATGCGGTCGAGATAGTGGCGAGTCCGTTCTAACGTCTGTGAAAACTGCTTGTTATTATCACCAAAAATACAAAACAAGAACAGTTTGTATTACATATATACGAATACATAACAAAAACGTGTACAAATGCACGCTGTACAAACCGAAGCTATAATCGCAAAGATTTCGTATTGCTTCAATGGCATTTCTAAGTCCTAAATGATATCAAAAAGAACTATGGTGTTACCGTTGATTTCAAGATTTTTTCCCAAAGGCTTTGAAAGCCTGCGCATTTAGTATTACTTTACCTCGTCTTCGATTTTTTGCATGAGATTGTATCGACGCTTCATTTCCATGTGCACCTTCCAATTGACCTCTTGCGGACCGCTGTGATTTCCCTCACTGTCCGCAATAATTATCAAACTCTGGAAAGCCAGGAAGGCTTCCTAAACAATTTTTTGAATAAACAAAATTGTACAATTGGTATTTTTCTAATGCCCGAGCGATTGTTTGCGTGTTGCCCATAAAGGAACGGTCAATAAAATTGCCTCACTTTGTCATCGGTTTGATTCTTTCTCCAGACAAATGCGTTACGACTGGGAATGCCAACAATTCCAAATGCCAAGAAAATCTGTGGGAAAATCATCCCACTCATAATGATTCGCTTGGAAGATTAAATTAACAAGTTTGCCATTGACTTTCACATACGTAATCTCCATTGGTCATATTCCGGCTGTGAGCACCGATCATAAACGTGCGAAGCAGCGGCGGTCCAAGCAACACCATTATAACTGTGAACCAATGACCGGATTGTTATAGAGTCCGCCCCCATTGAGTTTTTTTACAACACAAAAAAGGGATTCTTTTTTTACAAAGAAGATTAAATTAAAAATTAGGTCAAGCCGAGCGATTTTTAAAAATTAAGACTTCCATCTTATACTCACCTCGTTGGCTTGTCAAGTGAGGGTACACAGCTGTGAAGTTAGCATACATTTCATCCTCATATCTGATTGCGACCAAAGTCTTGTGAATTTCCAAATTCCTCGCTACGCTGGTTTGCAGGAACTCGTCAAAGAGTCGGCATAGTTTCCCCTCGAAGAAACTCTCGATGTTGCATAACACGTTGATGCCGGACCAACGAAAGCGCTGAGCCAGCAGTGCCACAGTGTGAACAAAGTACGCATCCGGCATGGAGAAGAAATTCAGTACAGTCGGGTAGCGATCGATGTCAGAGAGGTCGCTGATGGGAACGGAGAGCGCGAGCAATGCCTTTGTGTCTGAGCACAAATTGATTCTTACAGGAGCATACATTTATTATGACATCATGACAAAGTACACGGTTTTAAAATTGTATGAGTTTTAATATTGAGTTTAATCCATAATCGACAAATTTCCAAGTAATTTCGAATTCGATTTATTTAGTTTTAAATTAACCTAACATTAGTGAATAGTCTGCGCAATAACACGTTATAGATCGTAATCCGAAAAAATTCAATACTTTTTTTCAGGCATTTAGATAACTCTTCCCAATATAAGTTATTAGAGATCATATTGTCGTTAAGTAGAAAATCTATTCACAATGTCAACCTACGGAACGAGTTAGCTTTTAATTAAAAATTTTTTCGTAACTAAAAATTTCCAGAAGTTGCTACATGAGAACAAGAATAGTTTTTATTCGCCATTAATATTTTCTACGAGAAAGATCGTAATAAACCAAAAATCTTTAGTATTAGTGCTATCGGACGGTCAACGAGGGAGAAATTATTGTGACGCATGTCTGGTACGAGATATCGTGTCGTATGACAAGTTTCAGATACCGGATCTGGCTGCGATGGACTACGCAATCAATGGGCAAGTTAAATCGGATTTGTTTGACAGGGAGGTCGATTCTTTCTATAGGCTGATTTTATGTGAGAATCGCTCGTATTCTAGCCAAAACGTGTCGAATTGATGATCGAACGTGGGGGTCTTCATATTAAACAAGAATTGAACGAGAGGGTGAAATTTAAATAGAGAAAGACCAGTTGGAATAATGTGGTCGCGTGCAAATGAAGGAGCCCTGTAATTCATACCTCTCATAAAATTGGCAACTTCAAACGTGAAATCGTTGCAGTCTAAAGCAAAAATAACCAATTCGTGGCGTTAGATGGAATATGATCAACGATTGTGCTTTACTACAGTACAGCACCACATTTTATTTGTGGGTCTCGGTCATTGATATATAAGGTATGTTCATTTCCTTTACCGGTGATTGTGACGATCGTGAACTGCTGCTCCAGATGACCGATAAATAATTCCTGATGGTCATAATAAAACTTGAAGAAAAAGTCGGCAATACTTCTTGCTTCACATTTCCTTGGGGGTGGAGAAGTTAGTGGACTACGGTCTAAAATGAATTCAGGCTTGTCCTTCAGTGCGCTGTAGTTACCATCGCGGCGATACAGCAGCGGTATGTGAGTTATATTACTAAACAGCATATTTGTGACGACGTCAAAAACTACGTTGGGCGACCAGAAATCGGCCCGTCCGTCATCGGTCGCAGTAATCGATATCAGGGTGATGTTCCCCGCAAACGTCAGATTTATTGTCGAGCTTATTAACCCAATAAGGAAATGTCGCAAGGACCAGATATGCATATTGGTCGGTCGGATCACTTGTATATTAATGCAAAAAAAATTTATTAAAATTTCGAATCTTGAAACAACCTATAAAAAATTCCGAAAACCTTTCGAACCACCGACGCCAGAAAAAAATGTGAATTTAATACCCCAGAAAGAAAGGTTTCTAAAGAGCTCCCGGAAATAACACTTCAGTTGCTCTTTCTTCCCAGTTTTTGTGTTAAATGTTTACTCTAAACGCATGCACCGGACGTTGGTATAGCATTTCCAAAGAGCTCCATTTCGAATTATGACGGATCAGCTAAGCATATGTTTGAGCAGCAATACGGTTCCATAACATCCACCGTCGGCTAAACGGTGAGTATACCTCTTGGTGTAATCCTGTGTGCATCGGCATTTTTTTATGGAAACCACAAAACAAACGCCAGTTCATCACCCTTATAGATTCCATGTGAGAGATAGAGCAGGAGGCTGCTGCAAAAAAGACTTGAATTTATTTATCAATGCTAAGCGTTGCTAGCGTTCTTTCAGGCAATGCCAAACGGTCAGCATTCTCAATACAATCAGTGAATGTCCAACTTAAAACATGAACGCTGTTACGAGTAGTAATCGGTGATTGCTGATTTGGACTGCAAAAAAGAACCTAATAAAAGTTTTCAGCAGCAGCCGATGTTTTTCGCACACAAAACAATCTTTGTTTGGTTCTAATATCGGTTGTGCGATTCTTTTTTTCATGGCTGCTGCATCTCCAAAAACTTGGCTTCACTCTGTTGGATGCTTTGGCCGCATAATTTGTTGACAACCCTTTTGGACACCTCGTCGATAATCCGCATTAAGCGCCAGAAGGATGACTTGGATATCGCGAAAAGAGTAACACTTAATCATAATACCGTACTGCACGCAATCATGTCTATCTGTCTGTCTGTCTGTCTGTCTGTCTGTCTGTCTGTCTGTCTGTTTGTCTATCTGTCTATCTGTCTATCTTTTTTCTGCACGTCTAATTAGTTCTAGTGTATACTCTTTTTTTGCCTCAACAGTAAAGCTAGTCCACATAACAATTCTGGTTCAAGTATAGTGGAACTCAGTGCATATATTTCAACAAAACTTTCCTGCATCCCATACCATCCCGAATTCAGTTAGACACCGTTTGAGGACAACCAAATATTTTGGCGGAATCAGGGGCCGGAGTTACTTAGTAGGGTCTACATTTGAACACCACTACTTTTTGAAGCTTACACAAAGCTCCGGTCCTTCCGTATTTTTTTAAATTATTGTGTTAATGCCGAGCGATTCGAAGTGCAATTCTGGATGGGAATAAATTAATAATGACTTCACTATTTCGATATGTATTTCTGTATGATGAGTTCGTTTAATGAAAACTGTTACTGACCAGCGACTGATGAAGAACTAAATATCGTAGTACACCCACGATTGAAGGCAATAAATCTGGAGACATAGCAACCGGATGCCCAGCTCTCTGGGAAAAATTTAAGCAGACGCACCGTGTCACTTCAAATCACAGTTGGAGACCTTGGGTTTCGGGAAAGTCTGATAAAAAAAAGTTTCTGGAAAAATACTTTTGGCCTTGTAGTATATCAATTTTCCGCCTTGACCGCTCGGGTCATTAGAGCTGTGGTAATAAAAACCCCCTCAAGCATGACGTACTGCTCGGTGATCAGATTGTGCATAAGGCTGATCATTGCGGCATTTTACCGTCGCAAAATCTGCCTTCGGTAAGAGATTTACCGAAGTATTGCTCGTTTTCAGACGTTATGGGTCGTCCTGCTTATTTTCTCCTGCTCCAGCTACGACTGCGGCACCCTTAGGACTGACATGCCAAGTGTGCAACGGTGGTATGACGGATGATGTTAGCTCAACTGTTTTCTACTAAGGGTATTCAAAGTTCGCTTATTTGCAGCGATTATCTCGCTAATTCAAACTCGCTAATCTCCCTGGTTTTGAAGATAAGCGAGAAAAGCAGCCAAGGAGCCCCTTTTTTCGGTTATCTGCTCGCTAATTGTGTGCATCTGTCTTGTGAGTGGTCCATGTGAACTGAAATTAGCGAAGGAGATACAGCCTCAGGTAAGCCAGGGGGCGTGCCCTCGTCTCACCGTTGCAAGGGCGTGCAAAACCAAGGAGTTTAGCGAGTTTGAATTAGCGAAATAATTGCTGCAAATAAGCGAACTTTGAATACCCTGACTGAATGATACATTGTATTGATGTGCGAGCACGAGGGCAAGCGCGCAGCACGAATTTAAAATATTTAAAAAGAGGATGCTTGTGTAACTTGTGTAAATGTGACCAGTGACCACATTATAATATAAACTTGATGGCATGGGCATATACACACAGTGCACCGTAATTAGTAGATACAATAACTTTTAATTCCATTATTAAATATGGTCGTTTTGGTGGGTCATGTACGTTTATCACACTAAACATAAGTAGGCCACAAGATGCCAGAAAGGATTCCATTGGTGGTGCAGCTGATTTTGGTGGAATGCCGTCGTTGCATGAATCCTCGTCACAGATTGTAACTACTGGGTAGCACCGAAAGTCCTTTTCGGGATTGCTACAGGGTGAACGTCATGGACTGTCGCAACCGCGCAGGATCACCTGGTCTCGGTAGGTTAAAGACATAAAAAAAAAACAAGAACATTCAGCACGAAATTTGTTTTCTCAAACTACTACCGTTGTCTCTGTCAAATAAATCGATGTACAATATGGAACCAGTGCCGAATTTTCTAAAACCATATATCCAGTATAGTATTTCAATACGCATAATTACTGTACGTTCAGAGTGCCAGTATGACCAGCACAAAAGATGCTGATTTACCGATAAATTCCATACTTCTCTTTGTAAAAGAATAATGTCTTGGCAGACAACTGTATCGAGAAGATACTTCTTGGAAAATGAACTAAATGGAAGAAAAAGGCACCACAACAAAGGAGTCAAAACAAGAGCTATTTATGTCGAAAACGATAGAATAAGCTATTGTAAGGGCAGGATGTTTAATTGTCGTCGTGCCAATGAGCAAGATGGTGTAATTTCCGTTTATGATGATTTGTTGGGATTAGCAAGCGATCCTTCAGCAGCGGTTGGCATAAAAATAGTGTCCTGTGCAGTACACGAAGAACCCTAATGAAGAACTGAAATTTAGATATACCAATTAAACGATATTCCGGTTACTCAATATCCGGGGAACCGAATGAGTCAAGTGGCACGCTGGCAAGGTCGGGAATACCGAAGGAGTAGTACTGCGTCCGGTGTACAAACGATTCGTGAAAATACCTTGGGGGAAAATAAAATGAGTCGAATTGTGGTCTTAAGAGAACAGTTCATTTCGTTTGAAAATAATTTTTTTGACAGCAAAAATTAGACAATATTTTGTCTATCAGTACTCGAGAGTCATGAAAACCCGCTGTGAAGAGTAAAACTTGTTAAAAACGACACTTATGACTTCCTGTATGTTTGGGAAAAAATAACTCCTTGCGGCGTCTCAGGAGTAAAAAAAAACAGGTCAAGGCAATTTTATATGAATCGGCAGAGTTCGTTTTGTTCGTGCGTAGCTCTTCAATGTCATTGAATGCGATTTGCTCGAAATACGAGAATTTACAAGGGGAGCAAAATTTGAAATAGATAAGCTGCTGGGCTGTTGCGGTTCAACTGTGGCAGTTATCGTATTACTCCGGTACAGTAGTATTCGGCGTGCAAACTCAAACGGTCATCTGGTGGTCGTTAGCTGCTGAAGATGATAACCAGAAAGTATTCACCAATCCCTTTCCCTATTGACAGAGAGGAGATGATCAACAAACGTTTTAATATCAGCATGATGAAACAGGCGAAAGCAGTACCGGGAGTTATGAGCATAGCGGTTAACATACAGTAGCAAAACGAAATGTCTTACTTTGATGGGAACGAGTCCTCTGGCTTTGAAAACCAGCTGGTCAAGTTCTGCGTCGTTCGTGCGCAGTCTTGCTTCTTCAACCAGTTTGTAAGTCGATGACGACACGTGGATCTTGTTAGCTACAGATAGGTTTAGGTTTATTGTAGTACACAAACCAAGCATGGGTGTTGCCTATCTTTAAATGGGTACAGAATAAGGCGCAATGGACTTCTAAAGGACAAAAAAATGCAGGCAACTGACCCGCTCCATGTGATTCCATGCGGCTCGCTGTATTCATTGTATCCCCGAATCTACCAAAAGAAAAATCATAGCGATCACTTTAAATTTATTGAAAAACATTTGATTGAAAAACTTATTTTGGGTTATCAAAACTGCCGTATTATGGTTTGCGGCGCTATCAATTTTATAATTTACTTAATAGTTTGTAATTTAATCATAAATAGCACACTAGCAAGCGCAAGCTCTGTTATAGTTCATGCTTGGGGAATCCCGCGTATAGGGACAATTTCGGTCAACAGTCAGTCCAGAAAGATTCGGATTTAAACGATTCGACGGTGAGTCTTTAAAGTCTTTCAACAGTTAATGCGCCTGGCAACTTTCGAGACTTTCTTGAATGCTGATCAATACCTTAGTAGGACTACTCAACAATGTTAGAAAACAACGCCCACTGAGGTTGCTGAAGATTCAATAACTCCACATTTACACCTTTTATGGCATGCCAGGTACGACAGGACAGCAGTTTTACGAATTCATGCCTATTTTTTTCAAACCCGCATTTTGTGACAATGTAAATTATATAATAATTGTTAGTATATATTTTAGGGAAACTAATGAAAGTGGTTGGCTATTGCTCGGGCAATCGACAGTAGAACCGTTCGAGTTGGTTTCCCGCCCTACTTAAAAATACCCACAAGCAGTAGCGTGGTGCACGAATCCCCGCGACTCCAGCCGCTATGAATCCTGCAATGGCAAAACTGCAAGTTGGGTGCTTGAAAGTTACGCAAGCCAGGTAGGCAAATTCAGAATGAAACCCAAACCGGAATTGATGCCGATTCGCGGACAGATTGTGACGAAGCCCCATGCGGGAATATGCACCGCAGCGCCGGCCCGTAGAAGTTGTTGTGCCAGCTGACAGATTGCCTCCGCGTGGCGATTACCGTTCCTCACAGGAAGACCACTTGCAACCTGAACAAATGAGAGTGAACGATGTTTAACGCGATTGAGTGACAATCTGCATGCTGTGGAGTTCTAATTTCAGCTAAACTAATAACTTGACAAAGGCGCAACAAAAAGCACTGTGCCTTACTGCGTACCACGTAAGAGTCATTGATGGTCTCCACCTTGTAGGCATCGAACTGCGCGACAACCCGGTCGAAAGCGGTGTGGAGGTGATTGAGAAACTCAATTACCCCGAGAGGTTCGCTCTGTGCGACGATTAACCCAAACGCGGGGATGTCACTGAACATGATAGTCACACTGTCGAACATCTCCGCGATGATGGGTTCGTGATTTCGAAGCTTTGTTATGATTGCTCTAGGCATCGAAATATAATTGTAGCAGGTGTTACTTCGTCCATTTTGTTTACAGTTCATGCATGAAAAGACTTGACATACGATGGTAGTATTTCTCGGAGAAGATCGTCGACCTTTTTTGTCTCATCCAACAACGCCTCGGTCCGCGACTGAACCGTTTCTTCCAGTGTAGCGGAATGCTTCTCCAAACGGTCGAGCAGTAGTTCGACAAAGTTTTTTTTGGGTACCCCGATTGTAATGAGCCAGCGCTTGAGGTCCGTAGCTGTAGGACGAGCGTGTGATTCACTCTCCAAGCAGTGAGCCACCATTTCATGGATCTTGCGATGGATAGTGTTCGTTGATTCAAATCGCAGTTCTTTCACCACTAAAGAAGGAAAGATCTGTCGTAATCCAAGCAGTTTTCAAACTTCTGGTACAGATGAATCCCAGTCTGTGTTTGCAGGGGCTCGTTTATGGTCCTAATAGATCGGAACACATGACCTCCAAAGAGTGAGCCAGAGGTGTGCAACGGGAAATGGAAACTTGATCCCAAATTTGGTGGGTCGCTCATGGAGACCAATAGAAAATTCCAGTTTTTCTGATGGTAAACATGTGATTTTCAGAAAAGATTACTTTCAAACTCAATTTCAACAAAGTTAAAATATTTCCTAATTTGAATGATAAAAATGAGTGGTCGGTCGTTTTAAAAGAAACTGCTCGCACTTTGCTTTGCTCTGTATTTGCACATTTTGTACCGTAGGGGTCAATGTTGAACATGTCTGCGAGAACCACGCCCAAGTTCCTGATATCATCCCCGCGATATTGCTCGATAACGGCAGCCTTATGTGCAGACGTTCTACAGCATGATCTGAAGGAGCCTTCGTCGCGAAATAGATTAAGAAGCCGGAGAAACCCAGCGTGGGTGACACGCAGGACGTAGCGGTCGTTGATAAGGCAGACCTCGTTGCTGAAGGCGCCGTGATAGCTCAAATCGGATGTGTGGATGAAATGCAGGGCCTGTTGAAAGCTTGCCTCTTCTTCCATTTGTCGAACCAATGCCAAATAGCACAAAGTAAGTGTTGACTTACCAAGATCATGGCGTTCATTATTTGCATGCGGACGTCAAAGTCGTAGATCATTTCGTTAGCCCGAATGACCGAGTGTAAAGGCCCTTTTATGGGCCGTTCGAAAACTAAGCTGGATGATGTTCGGTTAAAATGGATGCCGTAAAATTCTGCGATGAAAGGGTGACGAGCGCGTGATATCTAATATTAAAAAAACAAATGTCAAAAACGTTATTAAAAACTAAAAAATTAGGATGACATTAACTTCTTTTTTATTCATCGCACTTGATTTGGTGTCCGTAAAATCAGGCGATTCATAAAAAGGCAGTTTTAGAAGGTGGGCAGAAGTAGGCAAGAGTGGGTAGACGTGGGTAGGCGTGGTTGGGTGTGGGTCATGGTGGGTGTACAAAGATGGTGCGGGTGCGCGCGAATATTGCTGTTTAGTCACTCAACGAACTTAAACGGTATTTTTATTCCCAATTCGATTTGATTCCGAAGTTTTTGTGAAAGAATTAGGAATAAGGTATAGTTAGGTAGTGAAAGAAAATAAAGAATTTAGCGAAGAAGGTCGGTGGTAAAAGAATTAGGTTTAGCTATTTGGCCATTGCATTAAATAAATAACATTTATCGACAATAATTTATCTCCGTTCATCTTGGTACGTGGAGTGGCCAAACAGCAATAATCACGCCCACCCCTACCATCTATGCCCAACCACCACAACTCACACCCACCCCTACCATCTATGCCCAACCACCACAACTCACACCCAATCACGCCCATTCACCTCCGACCAATTTCACCCTCGTCCACTCACCCACCCCCACTTTCGCCCACCTTTTAAAAACTGCTCCCAAAAAGTTTCAAATGAATTATGTGTTCAATGTTACTCATTGACAATGAATTACCGTAACTAGTCCGTCGACCAAAGCAAGGTTGTGTGCGACCTGTTGTACGCCCGTGTTCGTGGAGAATTCCTGAATATACACCGGTGTCTCACCATAAAACCCAGCTGTCCCAAGTTGCTCCAGCTTTGTCACTCGTGGCTGCGAACCCATGCGGTACGTTTCCGGTTCTTCCAACCGTATATCTCGCAATACAAGGTGAGCGAGGCGATTTTGCAGCGTCATTCGTCTGAAAATATCAGCTTATCATATTTCGCTTTTTTCCGTGTTCTGTCGGGATAATGAAGAGAATATTTTACCGCACAAAAAAGGTGCCCAGAGCCGTCAGCAAGACGGACATGATGCAAATGATTGGTATCCCAATCCCGATCAGTTCTGGCAGCGGAAAAAAATGTGTGTACAATCGTTTTCACGCATTTGCGTATAAAATGATGCGAGGGGAAAACCATAAGTACTGTCACCGTATGTTTTTTAAACGATAAGGGACGGACGGAATATTTTTTCCCTAATTGAAATCATAGAAGGACGACTGTAATCTGATTTCAGTTGATCCGGATGTTTGATAGACTTTTCACAAAAAATAAGGTGACACTACTTAAGGTTTGCTCCTCGTACCAACCCGGTTCTCTTGTGGCTAAACAGTTTTCTCCGTTAAGACCGCAATAATCTATCTCGCCGGGCAATGTGGTAAGACCAAACCAATTGAAGGTCTCCAAAAGGTCAACATTCCCAGTCACAAGGTTGCAAGTGATCACTGACTGTGGAGCAATTGAAAGTCCTTCTGTAATCGTTTGCTGGCATAATATTCGTACAGTACGAGGTAAAACTTTTAATTCGGTAAACGGGCAAAATCGCTTTTAATTCGTTTAGCTCTTCGCGTTCCAAGCTCCCTCAATGTCAGTGATTTGGATAAAAACGTTACACACAGTCTACACACTCTTGTCAGACACACACAGGCGCATATTGCAGTTGACAGCAGGTGCGTTCATTCTTGTAGTGAGAAGTGCGACACTTGCGACGAATTTAAAGCGATTTTGCCAGTTTGCCGAATTAAACGTTTCACCTCATACGGTGTTTACTTGCCTCAAACAACCCGGAAGGACCAAGCCGCTTCGCAACAATCAGTGATCGAAGGAAACCAAACTGATCCACGTAAACCTGTCGGGTAGTCAGGTTATACGATTGGTTGCAGCACTCCTTCACAAAGTCTGAGACCGTCATGCGGTCAAGATAGTGGCGAGTCCGTTCTAACGTCTGTGAAAACTGCTTGTTAGTATCACAAAAAATATAAAACAAAAAGAGCTTGTATTACATAAATACGAATACATAACAAAGACGTGTACAGATATACGCTATACAAACCGAAGCTATAATCGAAAAGATTTCGTATTGCTTCACTGGTACTTCTGCATCCTGAATATTATGAAAAATGAATAGTTGATTTGTACGGTTGATTTCAAGGTTTTTACCCACAGGGCTTAAAAGCCTGCCCATTTGGTATTGCTGTACCTCGTCTTCGATTTTTTGCGAGATGTTATATCGACGCTTGAGTTCCGCGTGTACCTTCCAATTGACCTCTTGCGGGCCGTTGTGATCTCCCTCACTGTCCGCAATAATTAGCAAGCTCCGGAAAGCCAGGAAGGCTTCCTATCCAAGTTTTCGGGTAAACAAAATTGTATAACAAATGTTTACTGGGATTGGTCTAATACCCGAGCAATTATTCGTGTGATGCCCATAAAGAAACGGTCAATAAAATTGCCTCACTTTGTCATCGGTTTGATTCTTTTTCCAGAAAATAGCGTTTTGACTGGGAATGCCAAGAATTCCAAATGCCAAAAAAATCTGTGGGAAAATAATCCCACTTATGATCATTTGTTGTGAAGGTCAAATCAACTAGTTTGCCATGGACCTTCACATACGTAATCTCCATTGGTCATATTCCGGCTGTGAGCACCGATCATAAAGGTGCGGAGCAGCGAAGGTCCAAGCAACACCATTATAACTGTGAACCAATGACCGGATTGTTTTAGAGTCCGGCCAGCTTGAGTTTTTTACAACACAAAAAATAAATCCTTTTTTTGCAAAGAAGACTGACAAAAAATTAGGTCAAGCCGAGCGATTTTTAAGAAGTAAAATTTCGATCTTATATTCACCTCGTTGGCTTGTCAAATGAGGGTACACAGCTGTGAAGTTAGCATGCAATTCATCCTCGTATTTAAGTGCGACCAAGGTCTTGTGAATTTCCATATTTCTCGCCACGCTGGTTTGCATGAACTCGTCAAAGTGTTGGCATAGCTTCCCTTCGAAGCCACCCTCGATATTGCATAACATGTTGATGCCGGACCAACGAAAGCGCTGAACCAGCAGTGCCACAGTGTGAACAAAATACGCATCCGGCATGGAGAAGAAATTCAGTACAGTCGGGTAGCGATCGATGTCAGAGAGGTCGCTGATGGGAACGGAGAGCGCGAGCAATGCCTTTGTGTCTGAGCACAAAATGGTTCTTACAAGGGCATACATTTATTATGGTATCATGACAATGTACAGGGTTTTAAAATTGAGTACATCTATAATCAACAAATTTCAGGTTAGTACTGAATTCGATTTATTAAATTTGATGTTTACCTAATTTGTTTATCTGCTTCATGAAAAAATATTCCAACACAACAATACGTTGCAAACCGTATCCAAGGAAACTTCAATACTCTTTTCAGGCAATAAGACTACTTCTATTTGCAACAAAAAGTATTGTAGATCGTATGGGCTGAAGCGTGTCATGAAATCAGTGTGGTCTGAAATTCCTCTCGATTTTATTCGAAGATCGCTCCTATCCTAGCCAAAAGGTGTCCAATTGATGATCAAACACCTCTTCAGATTAAACATGAGTTGAATGGGGGGAAAAAGTTTAATTAGAGAAAAACGGGTTGGAATAAAGTGGTCGCGTGCAAATAAAAGACCTTTGTAACTCATACCTCTCATAAAATTGGCAACTTCAAGCGTGGAATCATCGCAGTCTAAAACAAAAATAACCACTTCCTGACCTTAAATCGAATTGTATTAACAATTGTGCTTTAATACAGTACAGAGCCACATTTCTTTTGCGTCATTAAAATACACGTTTCGTCCAATTCCTTTACCGTTGATTGTAACGATCGTGAACTGCTGCTCCAGATGACCGGAGAACAATTCCTGATGGTCATAGTAAAACTTGAAGAAAAAGTCGGCAACATTTCCCGCTTCACAGTCCCTTGGGGGTCGAGCAGCTACTGGACTACGGCCTGAATTGAATTTAGGCTTGTCCTTCAGTGCGCTGTAGTCACCATCACGGTGATATCTCAGCGGTATGTGAGTTAGATTATTAAACAGCATATTTGTGACGACGTCAAAAATTAGGTTTGGGGACCAGAAATCGGTCTGTCCCTCATCGATAGCAGCAATCGATATCAGGGTGATGTTCCCCGCAAAAGTCAATTTTTTTGTCGAGAATATTAACCCAATGAGAAAGTGTTGCAAAGGCAAGATATGCATTGTCGGTCGGATCACTTGCACATTACTGCAAAAAAAAGTATTAACATTTCGAATGTAAAAAAACCTATAAAAAATTTCGAAAATTTTTGAAACCACGGGCGCCAGAAAAGAATTGAAATTGAACACCCCGGAAGCACTGATTTTTATACAGCTCCTGAAATGGTACTCCAGTTGCTCGTCTTCCCCGTTTTTGTATTAAATGTTTACTCTAAACGCATGCACCGGACGGTTGACAAAGCATTTCCAAAGAGTTCCCTTCCGAATCATGACGGATGAGCTAGGCATCTGTTTGAACAGTAATACGGTTCCATAACACCCATCGTCGACTAAGAGGTGGGTATACCACTTGGTGTAATCCTGTGTGCATTTGAATATTTTGTGTCGAACCCATGTTTTTGGCACACGTCGAATTCAGAACCGTTCCAAAATATTTTTTTATTCAGATCTAATTTAGTGATGAATATAAAAGTTTATTTTGCCGGTCAAGCTAAAAAAACTTTTTGACGGTGAATTTTCAAAGTTGGCAGTCGTCTCAATAGACTTGCTGTTGTGTACGGTCAATTGATTGTTTGATTGAAATTGTGGGCAGACTATTCGGTTGATTGTTGATTGATTGGCGTATATTTTGTCATAGTGGTTTGGCTGCTTATTGATTGCTTGATTACGTTCTTCAGCATTGTCATTCAGTTGATTGTTGATTGACACCACATCTGCACTTTGGTGTTCACTCAAACTACAACCAAAAAGTTAGTCAATCAACAATCAACCAAATGAACAGCACATACCTTTCAATCAAGCAATCAATCGACGGCACACGGCAGCATCAACCGAATAGTCTGCCCACAATTTCAATCAAACAATCAATTGACCGTACAAAACAGTAAGTCTATTGAGACAACTGCCAACTTTGAAAATTCACCGACAAAAAGTTTTTTTAGCTTGACCGGCAAAATAAATTTTTATATTCATCACTAAATTAGATCTGAATGAAAAAAATATTTTGGTACGGTTCTGAATTCGACAGCTGAAAACGTTTCCACGTGAGTTGCATTTAGACGTTTGGCCAGAAGGGTGTGGAAGTTTTCGTGATTATTGGATGCCAATTCGATTAGTGGATTATGACTGCAGGTGGCGTCAACAAGTCATTATACATTCACACCTGTAAGTGCATACGGTCAACGACAAGATTGAGTACCCTGGAGGGTCTGGGGAATGGGCAAAGGGGCGGAGCAGTGGGTCGTTCTCAAACAATTGAACAATCAACCAACTGACCACCTCCTGCTCCGCCCCTTTTGCCTATACCCCGGACGCTCCGCTGTACTCTGTCTTGTCGTTGATTGTATCTACCATCTTTGCGTACGCTAGATAATTCGATTTAAGGACGGCAGAAACCAAAGTCTTAGTAAACTAATTGTGTTTTAGTTAAATAAATACTAATTAGTAAATAGTTTTTAGTTTAGCTTTACTCAGTCCTAATAGTTTCATGATATTTTATTGTGTTTTAGTTAAATGAGAATTAATACGTAAATATATTTTTGTTGTTTAGTTTTGTTCAGTCTTAAGAGTTTGATGATATTTTACTGTTAATTATCTCGGTAAGTCGATTACAGAACGGCAGAAACAAAAGACGGGTAACTAATTGTGTTTTTTAGTCAATTGAAAATTAATTGTTAAACATTTTTTACTTTAGCTTTATTTAGTCCTTAAAGTGTGTGCTATTTTATTGAAAATGATGACACATATTGTAGACAAATTTTAGCTTTCGTACTCGCACTTATACTTGACTTTAAATAGTTACTAAAACTTTACATTAGGATTTTCTTTAGAATTTTTTGAAATCAATTTTGCATTACAGTTTATCCGACATTTTCATTACCCTGTACACTGTATATTGAATGAACAAAATTTGCTCTGTATTTTATAATTACAGTGCATCCTTCTACTGTCGAATATGGAATACCGAATGCGGCTGCTGCGCATCCTTGATAAGGTGAAAAGGCGTAATCAAGCGGAAAGTGACGGCGGTTCCCATCAACTACACGAGCTAACGCATAGATGACTTTCTCAAGATCACTGAGTTTGATCGTCGAAGTCGCCGAATGCTGCAGATGGCTAAATATGTCGAAATCTGAATATTTTTTCGCTCAAAAAAAGTTACCACATTTTTGAGGCAAAACTGTGACGTTGTATCGTAGATTGTTAATGCTTTTGTGAGAGATTACTCCTCTTATCCAAATTAATTCCATACGCTCTAATTTGGGACAATTTTCAGAGGGGGATTGCAAAATGTCTCCAGTTTTATTGTTTTCTATTAGTAATGGCGAAATCGTGAGAATAAACTTTCTCAAAACTCGAAGATTTTAAAATTAAATTAGGAAAAAGAAATTGTGCAGGGTTCTTTCCGAATTTAAAATTTTGCCAAAAAAAGTGCTTGCAGCTTTGCCCATAAAATAACGTTTACAAATCATCCTTATTATTGAAATGCAATTTAAAAATTAAAGGCGAGGCATTTTGCGAAACTCGACCCAAGAAAGCTAAAAATATTGATATTTCGCTCAGGAATAAAAGGCAACACGATTGTAGAAGTGATTCTGCTGAAGGGACATCTGGTTTTGGTGAACTCTCGTCGTTGCACAAGTCTCGATCACAGCTTGTTATTGTGCGCAAGCCTCAAAATCCCTTTTCGTACTTGCTAAAAGGCGAGCTCTTTGGACTGTCACAACCGCGCATGATCATCTGGCCTCGCTGGGCTATGAAAGCAGGGAAGTCGCATTGCCAGAACTGAACGTGTCACTTCCCTCAAAGTCAAGAGCAAGCATCAGTTTTAATTCGACTATCGCGACAAATTCAAGCCACATGTAAATTTCGCAATTACCGGTATGTGGATTGATATTAAGCAATATGCGCCATGACAAACTCCTTTCCTCGACACATTGACACGAAGACACGAGGCGCTTGATTATGGAACAAAAACAGAACAGACCATTTGATAACACTTCAGGTGATGTGTGCTCGTGTGTTGCTGCACACAACTTCACGAGGAAACGGAAATGGCGATTTGTTCGTGAATTCGTGAGTCGTTAATGTGACTCACGCATGATCTCACAATCAGTTGCACGTCGTGTCTTCTTTGTCGGGAAAGGACTCCGTGTCATGGCGCATACTGCTTATTATCGGCGAGGTTGGTGGAGCAACGATCGATTCAGTCCATCGTACCAATCTTTGTCCGGTTAAAAGGCCCCTTCCCAACACGATCCGCTTTGTGTGCTGGAATTTTCAAAGTCCCGATAGGCTTCACAGAAGTAACACGTGACCTTGACTGTCGATAACTCTGGAATAGAAAGATATTAGTAGAATATGGAACCAGAATCGTTTTGCGACCGCTTAGTCAGTATTTCAGTTTAGTTACCGTAGTTTGGAGTGATAGTATGAGTAGAACATATGCTGATTTCCTGATGATTTCTGTACATAGCATTGTAAAGTAGTAATGTCTTGGAAGATGCACCTAAACTGGGGATAAAATTAGCAACATGCAGTAGAGGAACCCAAAACAGGATGTTATTGTATATTAACACTTAAGTTAATTATTAAGCGAATGCGAGGGCGGGATGGTCATATTTGGGTATACAAAGGGCAAAACTGAAAGTCTTGACACCCCGTTTTTATAAACTAGGATAGAGCAGGGAGAGAAATTTCGTCCATGCAGAAGGATAGAGGGGAGACCAATGACCTAGACAAAAAATAAATAGGGCATGCGACGAAGAACAGGGGCGAGAGAGATGCGAGACGCAGGCCAGTTGGCAGCTCACACTAAAGATCAACATCGCGTGACTTTTCCTGCGCGGACGCGGAAAAACTGTTTCAAATTTTACGCGGCGCGGAATCGCGCGGAAGTTAGGAAGTTTAAGTCTACGCGGAACGACGCGGAAAACACAATTTTAGAAAGCGACGCTGTGCGACGCGGAAATAAACTATAACGTGACGCGGAAATAAACTGAAGTGGAAAATGTATAACTTTTTTAGCTTCTGAAACAGATCGGTATAAGAGATTCAAAATCAACGATCAGGCGTGAGGTTCCACTTCAGGAATAAAAGATCAACGGAACACTGACTGCTTCAGAAATTAAGCGCTCTCTTCGAATACGCGGCGCGGAACGGAGCGGTTCAACTCTGACGCGCCGCGGATGCGACGCGGAAAAATTAGCTATTTTTCCACGCGGAGCGGTGCGGTATTTCCGCGTCGCGTCGCGCACGGATGTTGATCTCTAGCTCACACACGCAGTCAGCTGTTCCATAGCTAATCACACTTTTTCAGCCGCGTGGTTATCATCTTTTAATTTTTAAATAGTCTTTCACTCAACCGATATTTTATTAGTGTGCACCAAACATTTTTGGGAGGAGCAGGGTTATCTTTTGATGTCCCTTTATTGAGATTTTTCCGTGGAAGATTTTTTATCACTTCAGAATTCTCCCACAAAATGTACTCTCGAAATATATCCGTACCCTCCGCGCCTTAATATCCATTTCTTCTCGTTTACCTCTTTCAAAGACCAGCCATCTATTTGGTGCCATTTCGTTCGTCAAAAAACAAAATGGATTTCAGCAAAGGTATGGGTATGAAAACTTTTTTGAGATCGTTTAGCATCGCAGAAGCATCTGAGCGACCTGAATTCAACCATCTCGTTTCTTCCCCAAAACTTTTTATCTTCGTTTGCAATAACAAAGAGTTTCGATTGGTGCTTGCGCATATGATACGTTTAAAAAAGTGAGTGTAATTCGTTTACTGCCAAGTTGGCCAAGAAGGAATTTTGGGAAGTCAGCGAAGGTTCGTGCAGTCTGAAATAATCTGAGGCGTCATCAGCAGATAATTTGAGTTTTACATTTCAACAAAAAAATTTAAAAAAATCTCCCGATTGAAAGAAAAAGCCCTTTAAATTTCAGAAATGGAAAATCAAATAAGGGAGCACAAAGCCGATCAAATTCAATTATACGCCCCACATTTGGCAGTCCGAAAAGCCTTCTCCCTCAACATAAAAATCTTATTTGATCGGTGCTGTGGCAAGAGATCTAATGTCTCTTTTTATTATTTTTTGAAGAAGCAATGATCCTAGATTCTTTTGACTGTTTTAACTTTTAGGCCAGTTTTCAATAAAACTATTAAAGTGAAAAAATTGGGGACAGGATTTGTTCAGTCTTCCGCTGCATGCCTCTCGCAAGATAGGTTTTTTATTACTTGGCAAACAGATTCTTCGAATCAAATTTTTTTCTTAATTCATCTGAGGTTGGGCTACTAGAATAGGAATACAATTGGTTTAAATGACGAATAGATTCTTCACAATAAATGGGGTGACGTTCCCTAAAACTTTTAGCCAGAGAAGCATGCTACACTGATACGGCGAACTAGTTTTAAAACTAGGACTCAATGAGCGGGATAAGCTTATCCCAGTTGGTCAGCGTTTGGGGACGGCAGTTCGTCTCCTAAAGGCATAAGAATACTAGTTGGGTCCATCAAAACGCCATCAAAAGTATAAAAACGCTGCGAGGTTATGATGTGAAGCACCTGTGTGAAGTTTGCAAAGTTTGTCCAGTTTAGAAATTAAGGCACTTATATTGTTAGTAGAAAGAATTTGATAGAAAGAATTAAATTGAAAGAACTTACTGCAAAAACATTTACCTAAAAACCGTATCTCATATTGATAATAAAAGACAGAATTTAAAAACAATAAGTATAAAATAAATCAGCTAGCAGAGGAAGATGATGAGAACCAGAAAGTTCCACCATTCCCTTTGCCCTGTTCCCGCAGTATAAGTGGACGGCATGACCAGTAACTACGTTATAAAATAAACGTGATGGCATGAGCATATGCACGCAGTGTACCGTAATTAGTAGAGGTAATAACTTTATATACCATTAATAAATATAGTCGTTTTGATGGATCATACAGTATATGTCTTATACATATAACAGAAAAGGCAGCTCGGGACCTCATCAAAAGTTGATTCAATGAGGTTCTACACCGACAAAAGCGCTATCCCACTAAACATAAGCAGCAATGCCAGAAGGAATCCTGTTGGATGGGCCGCTTATTTTGGTGGGATGCCGTCGTTGCATAAGTCCCCGTCACACCTTGTTACTATTGGGTAGCACCGAAAGCCCCTTTCGAAACTGCTACAGGGTGAAATCCTGTTACTGTCGCAACCGCGCAGGATCACCTGGTCTCGGTAGGCTAAAGACAAAAAAAACATGACAACTCAACAGAGAAACAGTTTCCTCAAACTCCGGCAAATTGAGACTCCCAGGGGCGGGGGGGGGGGGGCTAATACTTACGTGGATTGATATCGACGGCGAGGTTTGTAAAACAACGGCTGTCGCAATCGACCGTATTAATTCTGCTGCGATTGAAGGTCCCATCCCAACACGGTCCGCTCAGTACGTCAGGATTCTCAAAGCTTCGTCTGGCCTCACAGGAGTAACACTTGACCTTGACTGCTGCCACTGTGTCTGTCGAATAAATTGATCTACAGTATGGAACCAGTGCAGAATCTTTCTAAAACCGCATACCCGGAATAGTATTTCAGTACGCATAATTACCGTAAGTTAGGAGTGACAATATGACTAGCACAAGAGATGTTGATTTACCGATGAATTCCATACTTCTTTTTGTAAAAGAGTTATGCCTTGGCAGATAACTGTATCGAAAAGATGCTTCTTGAAGGCTCCACTAAAGAGAGGGAAAAACGGGCCACAACAAAGGAGTCAAAACAAGAGCTATTTATGTCGAAAACGATAGAATAAGCTATTGTAAGGGCAGGATGGTTAATTGTCGTCGTGCCAATGAGCAACATGGTGTCATTTCCGTTCATGATGGTTCGTTGGGATTATCGAGCGACCGTTTAGTAGCAGCTGGGTTGAAAATGCCGCCCTGTGCAGTGCACCAGAACTGAACTGAACTGAACTGAACTGACGAAGAACTGAAACTTAGATATGCCGATTAAGCGACATCCCGGTTAGTCAATATCCGGAGAACGAATGAGTAAGGTGGCACGGTGTCAAGGCCGGGGATACCGAATGAGTCGGACTACGGGTCATCCAACGTCCGGTGTACAAGCGATTCGTGAAAACATCTTCGTGAAAATGAAATGAGTCGGGTTGCTATTCATCTTTCACGTCCGGGACAGCCGAACCAGCAAGCAAACTCTGAGACTGATTTTGAGTGAACCGTTCGCTTCGTTTAATGAGGTTTTTTTTACAGCAAAGCTGCGTGTGCTTTACAGTTCTCGTCTTATTGGCGCAGCAACGAACGCGGTTAGTTGTTAGTGATTCAATATAGAAACCACAGGGTCACACAGTTACAGAGTATTTCGTCCATCATCATTCGAGAGTTGAGAAAAGCCGCTGTGAAGAGGAAAGCTAGCTAAAATCAACACGGATCTTCCTATATGTTTAGGGGAAAATACTTCTCTTTTTAGCGTCTCAGAGGTAAAAACTAAACAGGTCAAGCCAATTTTATATGAATCGACAGAGTTCGTTTTGTTCGTGCGGGGCTCTTCAATGTCATTGAATTCGATTTGCTCAAAATACGAAAATTTACAAGCGAGAGGGAGGAGCGAAAGTCGATATGGATAAGCTGCTGGGCTGTTGCGGTTCCATGATGGCAGTTATTCAATGATGTTCTACACCGACAAAAGCGCTATCCCACTAAACATAAGAAGGCCGCAAGATGCCAGAAAGGATCCCATTGGAGGGGCAGCTGATTTTGGTGGAATTCCGTCGTTGCATAAATCCTCGTCACACATTGTTACTACTGGGTAGCACCGAAAGTCCTTTTCGGGATTGCTACAGGGTGAACGCCATGGACTGTCGCAACCGCGCAGGATCACCTGGTCCCGGTAGGCTAAAGGCATAAAGAAACAAAACAATTCAGCGGGAAAATGGTTTTCTCAAATTTTGGCGAATTGTGAAATGGGCTAATACTTACGTGGATTGATATCGACGGCAAGGTTCGTAAAACAACGGCCGTTGCAATCGACCGTTTTAACCCTGGTGCGATTGAAGGTGCCATCCCAACACGGTCCGCTCTGTACATCGGGATTCCCAAAGTCTCGTCTGGCCTCACAGGAGTAACACTTGATTTTGACTGCTGCCGCTGGGTCTGTCAAATAAATCGATATACAGTAAGGGTATTCAAAGTTCGCTTATTTGCAGGGATTATTTCACTAACTCAAACTCGCCAATCTCCCTGATTTTGCACGCTCTTACAACGGTGATACGAGGACACGCCCCCCTGGCTTACCTGAGGCTGTGTCTCCTTCGCTAATCTCAATTCACATGGATCACTCACAAGACAGATGCACACAATTAGCGAGCAGATAACCGAGAAAAGCAGTTCCCTGGCTGCTTTTCTCGCTTATTTTCAAAATCAGGGAAATTAGCGAGTTTGAATTAGCGAAATAATCGCTGCAAATAAGCGAAATTTGAATACCCTTAGTATTTAACTAGTGCAGAATCTTTCTGAAACCGTATACCCGGAATAGTATTTCAGTACGCCTAATTACCGTAGATTTGGAGTGACAATATGACCAGCACAAAAGATGCTGATTTACCGATGAATTCCATACTTATATTTGTAAAATAAAATGTCTTAGAAGAAAGTTGTGTCGAAGATGCTTCCTATAGGATCATCGAAAGCGTAGAAAAAACGGGTTACAACAAAGGAAGCAAAACAAGAGCTTTTTATGACGAAAACGAACGAATAAGCTACTGTAAGGGCAGGATGTTAAATTTTTGTCGTGCTAATGAGCAAAATGGTGTTATTTCCGTTCATGATGATTCTTTGGGATCAGCAAACGATCGTTCAGCAGCAGTGGACATGGCGGTCTGTGTAGTATACGAAGAATCCTGATGAAGAACTGAAACCTAGATATACCGATTAAGCGATATTCCGGTTAGTCATTATCCGGGAAACTGAATGAGTCAGGTGACACACTGTCAACACCGAGAATATCCAACGAGTCGGACTGCGGATCATCCAACGTCCGGTGTACAAGCGATTTGTGAAAACATTTTGACGAAAATGGAATGAGTCGAATTCTAGTTCATCATTCACGTCCGGGACAGCCGAACTAGCATGCAACCTCTGGGTCTGATTTTGAACGAGTCGTTCACTTCGTCTGAAGAAACTTTTTTGACAGCAAAACTATGTGCGTTTTACAGTTCTCGTCTTATCGGCGCAACAACAAACGCAGTTAATTGTTATTAATTCAATATAAAAACTAGAGGGTTACAGAGTTACAGAGTATTTCGTCCATCAGCACTCGAGAGTCGTGAAAATTTTCTGTGAAGAAGAAAAATTGTTAAAAACGACAGTTATCTTCCTCTATGTTTGTTGGAAAATAATTCTCTTTTTTTGGCATCTCAGAAGTAAACAGAAGCAGATCACGGCAATTTTATATAAATCAGCAAAGTTCGATTTGTTTGTGCGCGGCTCTTCGATGTCATTGAATGCGATTTGCTCGAAAATACGAGAATTTATAAAGGGAGCGAAAGTGGATATAGATAAGCTGCTGAGTTGTTGCGGTTCAACTGTGGCAGTTATGGTACTACCCCGGTACAGTAGTATTCGGCGTGCAAACTCAAACAGCCATCTGGTGATCGTTAGCTGCTGAAGATGATAACCAGAAAGTATTCACCAATCCCTTTCCCTATCGACGAGGAGAAAATAATGTGATCAACAAACGTTTAAGATTAACGTGGTGAAATGGCGAAAGCGATTCCGGAAGTTATGAGCAATGCAGTTAACATACAGTAGCACAACGAAATGTCTTACTTTGACGGGAACGAGGCCTCTAGCCTTAAACACTAGGTGGTCAAGTTCCACGTCGTTCGTGCGCAATCTTGCTTCTTCAACCAGTTTGTAAGTCGATGACGATACGTGGATCTTGTTAGCTACAGAGAGGTTTAGTTTTGTCACAGTACACAAACCAAACATGAGTGTTGCGTATCTTTAAATGGGTACAGATCAAAGCGCAATGGACTTCTGAAAAACTGAAAATTGCACGCCACTGACCCGCTCCATGCGATTCCATGCGGCTCGCTGTGTTCATTGTATCCCCGAATCTAAGAAAAAAATTCATAACAATCACTCACAAATTTAATTAAATTATTTAATTTATTTAAATTTATTGAAAAACATTTGATTAAAAAACATATTTTGGGTCCTCAAAACTGCCGTGTCATGGTTTGTGGCGCTATAAAGGTATTTTAGTTATAGATTAAGCAATCTAGCGAGCGCAAGCTCTATTATGGTTCGGTTATTATGGTGTTATTATACATTTCGAGGCTTTCTTTAATGCTGACCAATACTTTGTCAGGACTACTCAACAATGCTAGAAAACGACGAGCACTGAGGCTGCTATAATTGTTTTTAACTGTCGATAGCACAACAGTTTCAGGAATTCATGCCTGTTTTGTTTTAAGGCGACACTTTTTGGCAATGTCACTTATATAATAATTTTTGGCCTAAATTATAGTGAAACTAGTGAAAATCATTAGCTAATGCCCGGTCAGTCGGCATTAAAAACGTTGGAAGTGGTTTCTCTCACAGGCAGTAGCGTGGCGCACGAGTCCCCGCAACTCCAGCCGCTATAAATCCTGCAATTGCAAAGCTGGAATTTTGGTTCATGAAATTTACGCGAGTCAAGTCGGCATATTTGGCATAAAACTCAAACCAGAATTGATGCCGATTCGCGGACAGATTGTGACGGAGCCCCATGCGGGAATGTGCACCGCAGCGCCGGCCCGTAGAAGTTGTTGTGCCAGCCGACAAATTGCCACCGCGTGGCGATCACCGTTCCTCACGGGAAGACCACTTGCAACCTGAACAAATGAGATTGAACAATTTTTATTACGATTAAATGACAATCTTCGTGCTGTAGAGTTTTGATTTCAGCGTGACTAAAAACTTAACAAAGGCGCAACGAAAGGCACGAACTACTTGAATACCTTTAATGTTAATACCTTTAATGTTTTTAATTTTTGCCATACTAGTATATAAAGAGTTTAAAGTTTGAGTTTCAAGCTCACACTCCACACTCCTTACAGTGGTATAGGTTTATGTACATAGGCATGGCGAAAATTAATAAACTTAACGGACAGGGTGATTCACTACCACTTGGACACATTAACAAAATCACCAAAAATATGATTTTCGTTATTTTGGTCAAATTTTTTCAAATTATATAAAGCTTAACTGTTTTGCGTCTAAATACCTGGTTGGGATGTTTCTAGTTTCATTCTGGCAGGGACACTGGCCACAAAAATTTGACGAAATTGGCTGATATTTTTTGCCAGTTTGCGCCCATGACTGAATTCAATTATACAAAAGTGAGCCACCCTCCTTCGAAAATTGACTTTTAGCGATCAGTAACAGAACAGATTACTGCTTTTTCCCAATTGTTTGAACGCTAACGTCTCCTAAACTGAATCATCTTTGTTTAAGCTAATCACAGGGATATGATCAGTTGCGCACAGTTCCTCTGACAACCGATTGCGCGTGATCATTTGGTAGTGAATCACCCTGCATTCGACAATTAATTAGTTTTTTAGTTAACTAAAATTTAGTTTTAATGATATTGTTAGGTCTACCCACCGTAAGTTGGATAGTTAACAAGTTTATTAGACTGATAGTAAAGACTGTTAGAGAAATAAACTGAAAGAAAGGAAAGAGGAAGTAGAACTGCGCGTAGAAATAAAAAACACATTATTATATAGTAAAGTTTTAACTATAGAAATGAAGGCAAATAGCACATACATCAGAATAGGGTTAACAGAGTAGACAGAGTTACAAACTAAGTATGATACTCGTGAGTTAAAGACCAATAATGATTGGATATGAAAACTTGTTGGGCGTGGTCCAACAATATATAGTTTACTTCCTTTAGTAACTAAAACTTTTAGAGTTTTTTCTTTTGTTTTAGTCGAACTTGCTAATTTTAGTTTTCTTTTTTTTCTTTCCTTTCCAGTTGAACGTTACTTTAGGCTTCACTTGTCAGGCAACTAAAAGAACCAAATCCAAAAAGATTTACTATAATTTTAACTGTGGCTGAGTAAATTGTGTTGGTTCATTTTAGTTTTGCAATCCTTGATTTGAAGAGACCAATTGTCGACGGTAGAATTCTCGCCAGCGGGAAACGGAATGGAAGTTATTGTGCCTTACTGCGTACCACGTAAGAGTCATTGATGGTTTCCACCTTGTACGCATCGAACTGCGCGACAACCCGGTCGAAAGCGGTGTGGAGGTGATTGAGAAAATCAATTACCCCGAGAGGTTCGCTCTGTGCGACGATCAACCCAAACGCGGGGATGTCGCTGAACATGATGGTCACGCTGTCAAATATCTCCGCGATGATGGGTTCGTGATTTCGAAGCTTTGTTATGATTGCTCTACGCGTCAAAATGTAATTGTAGCAGGTGTTACTTCGTCCATTTTGTTTACAGTTCATGCATGAAAAGACTTGACATACGATGGTAGTATTTCTCGGAGAAGATCGTCGACCTTCCTCGTTTCATCCAACAGCGCCTCGGTCCGCGACTGAACCGTTTCTTCCAGTGAAGCGGAATGCTTCTCCAAACGGTCGAGCAGTAGTTCGACAAAGTTTTTTTTGGGTACTCTGACCGTGGTGAGCCAGCGCTTGAGATCCGTAGCTGTAGGACGAGCGCGTGATTCACTTTCCAAGCAGCGAGCCACCATTTCATGGATCTTGCGATGGATAGTGTTCGTTGATTCAAATCGCAATTCTTTCTTCACTAAAGAAGAAAAGATCTGTCGTAATCCAAGCAGTTTTCAAACATCTGGTACAGGTGTATTCCACTCTGTGTTTACAGATGCTCTTTTATAGTTTTAATAGATCAGAACACATGACCTCCAAAGAGTGAGCCAGAGGTGTGCATCGGGGTGGAAAACATTTTTTTAAACTTGATCCCAAATTCGGAGGTTCGCTCCTGATAATCATAGATTTGCGGTGGGATCGCAAGGATCTGAATTCCACGGTCCCCCGGGAATTTCAAAAATTTTCAGAAGCTTCAGTTTTTCAGTTCAGATAATGGTTTTTGAGACTTTTCCTAACAATGCAATTTGGAATTGGTTGGCGTCAATAGATTCACTGTTGACCTTTAACTTCGCCCCTTGACATTCCTTTTTGGGACTGAGCGAAAAATTACGAGTGACCTTGCAGAAATGACCCACAGCCCCGCCCCCTCATTCCCGAAAAAGATCATGCCAATGTCAATCGATTCCAATCGGGTTTTGAGAGGGAACGTCAAAAAAGTCATCAAACGAAATCTTTTCAGAAAATCGACGTTTTTACAGTTAAAATCAGAGAAACTGGAATCTTCTATGGTTTTCTGAAATTTTGAAATCACGCCAAAAAACGTTACACTTTTCGGACAACAACGGCGAAATGAATTTCGAAAATCATCCTAAATTTGACTCTATTAATAAAACATAGTTAAAAATAGTCAGTCTCCTGCAACTTTAAAAATGGTCACTGATGGCGATAGGCCGACTTTTGGATTGAATTTCAAAGCAAAGGCTTTATCACCCTTGTCCCACTCCGGCCCACCCCTTGTGGTACAAGTTACAAACCGTAAGGTTTCTACAAACGATCCCCTACAGAGGGTGCGCCAGCAAAGTGCGGACAGTTTCAGATATGCCGATTTTTATCACGATGACGCAGTAATTTCACAACGTATTTTTGTTACAAAACAGGCTGGCTTCTTTCCTCTGATAAAAGTCTTTCACTCAAAAAATCAGACCAAATTAGTGAAAATATAGCGAACCCACCTGCAGCTTTAATAGTGGTCGAACCTCTCTTTTTTTCCTATGGGATAATTAGAATGGCTGCCAATTTCTTATGTTTTAAGGAATCTTTTCTCTGATTATTTCAATGAATAGGAGGATGTCATTTTAACAACATTGTTCTATGTTGCTGTGCAAAATAAAGCAAAGAAAAGGCACCCTGATTCATTGATTGAGACCCTCGTTCCGGAAAATTAAAGATGAATGTTGTTCAAGTCTGACGTTTTTAGTTTAGAGTTTTATAGCTTTCCTTTCTTTTGTTTTGACTGATTAGATTGTGTGATACATCTGTGGTCAGTTTGAAACTGATGCGAGCAACGTCGGGCCAGGTGGGACTGAAAAACGTTGAATATATTGGCAATTCTTTTCAACCTGTAAATAGCCTGAAAATGGAGACTCTCCGGCACTCTCCGGCACTCAGACAATTTCAATAAGTTCTCCCCGGGTAAGTATCAGATTACTTCTGAACTCGATTTCAACAAAGTTAAACTATTTCCGAATCTGAATGATGAAAAATAGGTGGTCGAGTCGTTTTAAAAGAAACTGTCCGCACTTTGCTGGCGGACCCTCTGTACTTGCACATTTTGTACCGTAGGGATCAATGTTGAACATGTCTGCGAGAATCACGCCCAAGTTCCTGATATCGTCACCACGGTATTGCTCGATAACGGCAGCCTTATCTGCAGACGTTCTACAGCATGATCTAAAGGAGTCTTCGTCGCGGAATAGATTAAGGAGCCGAAGAAACCCAGCGTGGGTGACACGCAAGACGTAGCGATTGTTGATGAGGCAGACCTCGTTGCTGAAGGCGCCGTGATAGCTCAGAACCGACGTGTGGATGAAATGGAGGGCCTGTTGAAATTCTGTCTCTTCTTCCATTTTTCGACCCAGTGTCAAATAGCACAAAGTAAGTGTTGACTTACCAAGATCATGGCGTTCATTATTTGCATGCGGACGTCAAAGTCGTAGATCATTTCGTTAGCCCGAATGACCGAGTATAAAGGCCCTTTTAAGGGCCGTTCGAAAACTAAGCTGGATGATGTTCGGTTAAAAGAGATTCCGTAAAATTCAGCGATGAAAGGGTGACGAGCGCGTGATACCTGTTATTACAAAAATTGGCTCCTCAAATGTCAGAAATTATTCATAAAAATTTTGAAAATTAGAAATGATAAAGGAACGTATATAAAATTAACAAAAATAAAATTACATTATTTTCTTTTTACATTAATTTTGCACATCTTACGTTAGTAAAATCAGTTGATTCATTAAAGTTTCAAATGAATAATTTGTTCGATGATACTCATTTAAAATGAATTACCGCAACTAATCCGTCGACCAAAGCAAGGTTTTGTGCAACCCGTTGTACGCCCGTGTTCATGGAGAATTCCTGAACATACACCGGGGTTTCACCATAAAACCCAGCTCTTTCAAGTTGATCCAACAGCTTTGTCACTCGCGGCTGCGAACCCATGCGGTACGTTTCCGGTTCTTCCAACCGTATATCTCGCAATACAAGGTCAGCGAGACGATTTTGCAGCGTCATTCTTCTGAAAATGTCAGTATATCATATTCCTCTTTCCTTCATGTTCTGTCGGGATAATGAAGAGACTATTTTACCGCACAAAAAAAGTGCCCAGAGCCGTCAGCAAGACCAAAATGATGCAAATGATCGGTATTCCAATGTTGATCAGTTCTGGCAGCGGAAAAAATGTGTGTACAATCGTTTTCACGCATTTGCGTATAAAATGATGCGAGGGGAAAACCATAAGTACTGTCACCGTATGTTTTTTAAACGATAAGGGACGGACGGAATATTTTTTCCTTTACTTTGATAATAGATGGACGACCGCGGACTTTGGATTTAAAAAAGTAGGTCAATGCGAGGAAGGAATCTTTTGCTTATTTTGTTTATTCTGGCGATGATTTCGGAGAGAGGCGGAAATCAGTGTATAACGGATGACCGAGTCTCTTCTGTGGTTTCATTTTATGTGGTTTTTTTGTGGCACAGTGTTTGCCAAGATGTTATACTGAAGATTCGATGTCAGGTGGAAAATCAAAAATTCTCATGGAAAATAAGCTGGAGATCAGAATAAATGCCATAATTTCGTTGCGCCCATATCAGAATATTACTTTCTCTTCCCTTTCAAACTGATTATTCAATTCAATTTTTTTAAGTAAGTGATACGAGGTTAAATTACATTAATCTGAGTTCAGTTGACCCGGATACCTGACAGACTCTTTACGAAAAATAAGGTGACACTACTTAAGGTTTGCTCCTCCTACCAACCCGGTTCTCTTGTGGCTAAACAGTTTTCTCCGTTAAGACCGCAATGATCTATTTCTCCGGGCAATGTGGTAAGACCAAACCAATTGAAGGTCTCCAAAAGGTCAACATTCCCAGTCACAAGGTTGAAAGTGATCACTGACTGTGAAAACGAGCGTTTTTCTATAATCGTTTGCTGGCATAATATTCGTACAGTACGGTGCATACTTACCTCAAACAGCCCGGAAGGACCTAGCCGCTTCGCAACAATCAGTGATCGAAGGACACCAAATTGATCCACGTAAACTTGTCGGGTAGTCAGGTTATACGATTGGTTGCAGCACTCCTTCACAAAGTCTGAGACCGTCATGCGGTCAAGATAGTGGCGAGTCCTTTCTAAAGTCTGTGAAAACTGCTTGTTAGTATCACCAAAAATATAAAACAACAATAGCTTGTATTACATACATAAAAATACATAACAAATACGTTCACGATTATACACTATACAAACCGAAGCTATAATCGAAAAGATTTCGTATTGCTTCACTGGTACTTCTGCATCCTAAATAATACAAAAAAAGAATAGAGTGCTACTATAGATTTCAAGGTTTTTCCCCACAGGCCTTAAAAGCCTCCCCTTTTGGCATTACTGTACCTCTTCTTCAATTTTTTGCGAGATGTTATATCGACGCTTGAGTTCCGCGTGTACCTTCCAATTGACCTCTTGCGGGCCGTTGTGATCTCCCTCACTGTCCGCAATAATTAGCAAGCTCCGGAAAGCCAGGAAGGCTTCCTAGACAATTTTTCGGGTAAACAAAATTGTATAACAAATGTTTACTATGATTGGTCTAATACCCGAACAATTGTTTGCATGATGCCCATAAAGAAACGGTCAATAAAATTGTCTCACCTTGTCATCAGTTTGATTCTTTTTCCAGAAAATAGCGTTTTGACTGGGAATGCCAAGAATTCCAAATGCCAAAAAAATCTGTGGGTAAATCATCCCACTCATGATCGTTTGCTGTGAAGAAAAAGTCAACTAATTCGCCATTGACCTTCACATACGTAATCTCCATTGGTCATATTCCGGCTGTGAGCACCGATCATAAAGGTGCGGAGCAGCGACGGTCCAAGCAACACCATTATAACTGTGAACCAATGACCGGATTGTTTTAGAGTCGGCCCAGATTGAGTTTTTTTTACAACACAAAAAAGGGATCCTTTCTTCCCATAGAAGATTGACAAAAAATTGAGACAAGCCAAGCAACTTTTAAAAAGTAAAACTTCGATATTACACTCACCTCGTTGGCTTGTAAAGTGAGGGTACACAGGTGTAAAGTTAGCATACACTTCATCCTCATATTTGATTGCGATCACGGTCTTGTAAATTTCCGTATTTCTCGCCACGCTGGTTTGCATGAACTCGTCAAAGTGTTGGCATAGCTTCCCTTCGAAGTCACCCTCGATATTGCATAACACGTTGATGCCGGACCAACGAAAGCGCTGAGCCAGCAGTGCCACAGTGTGAACAAAATACGCATCCGGCATGGAAAAGAAATTCAGGGCAGTCGGATAGCGATCGATGTCAGAGAGGACGCTGATGGGGACGGAGAGCGCGAGCAATGCCTTTGTGTCTGAGCACAAATTTAGTCTTACAAGGGCATACATTTATTATGGTATCATCACGAAGTACAGGGTTTTGAAATCGTATGAATTTTTAAATTGAGTTATATTTATAATAAAAAATTTCAAGGATAAAATTGAATTCAGTTTACTTATTTTTAAAGTTTATCTAGCTTGTTGATTTGCTTCATAAGGGAATATTTCAACACAATAATACGTTGCAGATCATTTCCAAGAAAAATTCCTTACAGGTGTTAATCCTCCGTCCCTACTAGGACGGAAGAACCTGAACATACAAGCTATTAGACTGAATAATGGGAGAAGAATTGAGGGAAGACTTTACTGTTAAGAGGAAAAAGGAAGGAACTCTTTTAGATTACTGCAAAACACACTTATATAGTCAGAGATAAAGAATAGTTCCTGATCTAACGTACTAGTTCCTGCCAACATGGCGGAATTATGTACGTAATAACAGCTGAATAAGCACATTAATGAATGTGAGGGTAGATAGGAATGAGTTAGGAACTAGGTAGATATACCGTACTATTAGTAAGTATTGGGTACCTGTTGGGTACCACCCAACACAGGCATTTAAACAACTCTTATTAACAATAAAAGTTATTGAAAATCTTATTCTACTCAAGTAGAAAATCTATTCGCAGTTTCAACCAATGGACTGAGATGAAAATGACTTGAAAATGTTTACTATATATTTAAATTTCCAGAAGTTGCTTTATTAGAACAATAGTTGTATTGGCCATAAAAGTTTTTCACGAGAAAAATTGGATTATAACAAAAATTGCTAGTATCAGCACTATCGGGTGTCAGCAAATAGGAAATGTCTCGTAAGAGATATCGTGTGACAGAATCAACAGACAATTTAAATGAGATTTGTTTGACAGAGATACCAATTCATTTTATGGGCTGAAGCGTGTCATGAAATCAGTGTGGTCTAAAATTCCTCTATATTTTATTCGAAAATCGCTCTTATCCTGACTAAAACGTGTCGAATTGATGATTGAACGTTGAGGTCTTCATATTAAACATGAGTTGGGTGGGGGGGGGGGTAGGTAGAGAAAAATGGGTTGGAATAAAGTGGTCGCGTGCAAATAAAAGACCTTTGTAATTCATACCTCTCATAAAATTGGCAACTTCAAGCGTTGAGTCGTCGCAGTCTAAAACAAATATGAATAATTACTGACATTAAATTAAATTATATTAATAATTTTACTTTACTACAGTACAGAGTCACATTTCATTTGCGGGTCTCAGTAATTTAAATATGCAGTATGTCTAATTCCTTTACCGGTGATTGTGACGATCGTGAACTGCTGTTCCAGATGACCGGTGAATAATTCCTGATGGTCATAATAAAACTTGAAGAAAAAGTCGGCAACATTTCCCGCTTCGCACTCCTTTGGAGGTGGAGCAGCTAGTGGATTACGGCCTGGACTGAATTCGGGCTTGTCCTTCAGTGCGCTGTAGTTACCATCGTGGCGATACCTCAGCGGTATGTGAGTTAAATTATTAAATAGCATATTCGTAACGACGTCAAAAATTAGGTTGGTGGACCAGAAACCGGCCCGTCCGTCATCGATCGCAGTAATCGATATAAGGGTGATGTTCCCCGCAAAAGTCAAATTTTTTGTTGAGATTACTAACCCAATAAGAAAGTGTCGCAAAGACAAGATATGCATATTGGTCGGTCGGATTACTTGTACAATAATGCAAAAAAAACATCTAAAACTTTAAATTAAGAAAATCCTATTAAAAATGGCGAAAACCTCTGGAACTACCGACGCCAGAAAAGAATTGAAATTGAAATTGAATATTCCAGAAAGACACATTTCTAAATAGCTCCCGGATATAGTACTTCAGTTGCTGCTCAGTCTTCCCTGTTGTTGTGTTAAATGTTTGCTCTAAACGCATGCACCGAACGGTTGACAAAGCATTTCCACAGAGCTCCCTGTCGAACCATGACGGATGAGCTAAGCATCTGTTTGAGCAGAAATACGGTTCCGTAACATCCACCGTCGGCTAAAAGATGGGTATACCTCTTCGTGTAATCCTGTGTACGTCGGCATTTTTGTGATCGAAGCCACACAAAAACGCCGGTCCGTCAACCTTGGTCGATTCCGTGTGAGAGATAGACCATGAGGTTGGTGCGAAAGGTGATTTGAATTTATTTATCAATGCTGAGTTTGCTAGTGTTCTTACAGGCACTGTCAAACGGTCGGCATTTGTATTACAACCAGTAAATGTTCAACTTAGAAACATGAACGCTGGTACTAGTAAACGGTGATTGCTGATTTGGACTGCAAAACAATGAAAGAACCTTATGAAAGTCTTTAGCAGCAGCCGATTTTAGTTGATCAGGAAATAAGCACACCAAACAATCCTTGGTTGGTTCTAATACCGGCTGTGCGATGCTTTTTTCCATGGGTGCCGCATCTCTAAAAGACTGGCGTCACTCCGTTGGGTGCTTTGGCCGTATAATTTGCTGACGATCTTTTGGACACCTCGTCGATAATCCGCAATAAGCGTCAGAAAAAAGGTAATATATGACTTTAGGGACAGTATTCAGAATTTATTAATTTTATACCATTCCGACCCAAAATGACTTTGTGAATCGATTGGCATCAGCCGAATTTTGATCAGATGTTAGGAGGCGGAACTAGAATATTTTGGTTGTTCATTTGCCCTGCTCAGTAAGTCGATTAATTGCTTGATTGATTTCCTGGGTAGCGGTATCAGCGCAGACATTTTCTTATGGCCTTAAAGCCATGAGTGAAGGCTCATCGAGCTGGACTCGCTCGCTCGCTCATAAAGGTTTAGGCAAACAGATGCTTGATCGATTGATTGAGTAGTGGTATAAGTGCCGCCATTTTCTTATGGCCTTTTACCCATAAGTGATGGGTCACCGAGCGAGGGCTCGCTCGCTCACCCACGCTCGACGCCCCATCACTCATGGGAATCTGAATCAATGTTGCCATTCAAAACCCAACGCCAGTGGTGATTGATTAATTATTTGAATACTTCAAACCCTCGTAACTCCGCCCCCGGACCTCGGATCAAAATTCGGCTGATGCCAATCGATTCAGAATAATATTTTGAGTCAGAAATGATTGAAATTTCTAAACTCTGAATACTGTCCCTAAACTAGGACGTAACCGAAAAATTAGGAGGCTCGATTTGTCAAGAGGTAATTTGTTATCACAAGACTGCAGGTTTCACAAAAAATTTGCTTTGATTTGGAGCGGAAATAATTAGCCACAAGACCACGTGTGTATAACCTGCAAACTTGTGGTAAAAAATTGCCTGTTGACAAATTGAGCCTCCCGATTTTTCTGGCCAAAGGTATGCACATTTGCTGTAAGGATTATCTTTCTCTCAAAATTGCTGTATAGAAACTACATTTAAAACGAAGTACAGCAGATATTTCGTAACTAATGTTATTCTGCTATTTTTGTTTCTTTCTTCCTTTAATTTTTGTCTGCCCAATATAATGCCCGTTTACAATATTGCTGTTGTTACTGTGTATCCACTCAGTTGTAGTACTTTCGCCCACAGCCGAAGAGAAATTTGGTTGCGCCAGGTCAAGAGCGGGAACAGCACAACCGCCACCGTGCTAGGCAGGTAGCACAAGCAGTACCACAACCAAAAAACACACAGCATTCGAGTGATCACCAGTCGGCGGCGGATCACACCATGCTGCCGAAGACGGTCCAGGCTGACGTCTTTGTGAGAGACCCAAGCGAATTGAGCTCTCAGCCGGACGAACAGAGTGATGCAGACCAGGGTGGTCGCTGCGACCGGAAAATATGAACCGAGGGTCAGCCAGATTGTGAAGTAAACGCCGGCACGATTGCTGGACTGGGCGGCGCAGTCACGAAACGGCATGGCGCGGATGAACTGACCGCCGTAGCCGAAGTAAATAGGTAGATTGACGACTAAAGAAATGGACCAACTGAGGATCCTCAAGACGAGGAGTTTCCATTTGCGAAAAAACGGAAGGGATATATTTCATGGTTTGTACTACATGCCTACGGTAGAGTATGGGGACTTGTTTGTTGTTTGTCTGTCTGTCTGTCTGTCTGTCTGTCTGTTTGTTTGTCTGTTTATCTGTTAGTCCTTTGTATGTCTGTCTATTTGTCTATCTATCTTCTATGTCTTATAAGGAGAGGTGACCGTATGGATTAAGCATAATGGAAAATCTTTTTATAAACTTAGAAACGTGATTTGGCATGTTAATTTTGTTTGTATATTTTTTTAATTTATTAGTAAGCAATATGCGCCATGACACAGAGTCTTTTTTTCGACAACGAAGACACGAGGACACGAAGTGCAACTGATTGTGAGATCGTGTGTGAGTCACGTTAACGGCTCACGAATTCACGAGCAAATCGGCATTTCCTCGTGAAGTTTTGTGCAGCAACACACGAGCATACAGCACACAAAATGTTATCATTGGTCTGTTCTGTTTTCGTTCCACAATCGAGCGCCTCGTGTCTTCGTGTCGCTAAAACATTTTCAAAAACAGCATTACTAAGCAATTTGCGCCATGACACAAACTCCTTTTCTCGACACCTTTTGTGATTACGGTAACATCATCCGGACCATCCGAAACAAACGTGTGGATAAAAGACGAACAGCGGAATTTTTTTTGAAAGCCGTTGGCATCTCGCGCTTATGCATTGCGCACAATGCATTGCACAAGTAGTTATGATTGCATGGCGCAGTCGCGCAATGCCCTGGACATTATAATGCCCGGAGGACAAATTTTCTTATGGAATAAGAAAACGGAAGACAAATTTTCTTATGGAATAAAGTCCGGATGACAAATTATGCCTATAAGTGACTTAGTTTGTTCCCGTCACCATATAAAAAAGTTGCTATTGTGTCCCACGTCCCAGAAAGGGGGCTGAATTTGTCCCCTCATGTACTAGGGTTAGCAAATATTGTTTCATTACTTATAATTACCGTAGGTTTGGAGTGACAATGTGACCAGCACAAAAAATACTGATTTGCCGATAAATTCCAAACTTCTCTTTGTAAGAGAGTAATGTCTTGGCAAACAAATGTATCGAAAATATGCCTCTTGGAGGATCAACTAAAGGGAGGGAAGAACGGGCTACAACAAAGGAGACAAAAAAAGCTCTTTATGTCAAAAAGGAAAGGATAAGCTAATGTAAGGATAGGATGGTTAATTGTAGTCATGCTAATGAGCAAAATGGGGTCATTTTCGTTCATGATGATTCGTTGGAATTAGCAAGCGACCGTTCCGCAGCAGTGGGTATAAAAATGGCGTCCTGTGCAGTATATGAAGAATCCTGATGAAGAACTGAAATTTAGATATACCGATTAACCGATATTCCGGTTAGTCAATATCCGGGGAACCGAATGAGTCAGGTGGCACGCTGACAAGGCGGGGGATACCAAACGAGTCGGACTGCGGGTCATCCAACGTCCGTTGTACAAGTGATTTGTGAAAACATCTTGGGAAAAAATAGAATGAATCGGATTGTGGTTTATTGTTCACGTCCGAGACAGCCGAACCAGCAATTAAACTCTAGAGTCTGATTTTGAGCGAACCGTTCGCTTCGTTTGAGGTTTTTTTGTAGCAAAGCTGCGCGTCTTTTATAGTTTCTCGTCTTATCGGCGCAGCCTGAAACGTCGCTTTGAAGAATGAAGGTTGTTAAAAACGACGCATATCTTCCTGTATCTTTGCTGCAAAATAACTCTCCTTGTGACGTCATTGAATGTGAAATGCGAGAATTTGCAAGGGGAACGAAAGTCCATATGAATAAGCTGCTGGGCTCTTGCGGTTCCACCGTGGCAGTTATAGTACCACCCAGCTACAGAAGTATTCGGCGTGCAAACTCAAACGGCCATCTGCTGATCGTTAGCTGCTGAAGATGATAACCAGAAAGTATTCACCAATCCCTTTCCCTATTGACAAGGAGAAGATAATGAGATTAATAAACGTTAATGATTATCATGGTGAAATGGGCGAAAGCAGTTCCGGAAGTTATGAGCAAAACAGTTAACATACAGTAGCACAACGAAATGTCTTACTTTGATGGGGACGAAGCCTCTGGCCTTGAACACTAGGTGGTCACGTTCCGCGTCTTTCGTGCGCAATCTTGCTTCTTCAACCAGTTCGTAAGTCGATGACGACACGTGGATCTTGTTAGCTACAGAGAGGTTCAGTTTTTTCACAGTACACAAACCAAACATGAGTGTTGCGTATCTTTAAATGGGTACAGATTACAGCGCAATAGACTTCTAAAAAACTGAAAATTGCAGGCCACTGACCCGCTCCATGCGATTCCATGCGGCTCGCTGTGTTCATTGTATCCCCAAATCTAACAAAAGAAATCCTCGCGATCACTCACAAAAAATGTGTTTGCAGAAAAGCCTTTGAAAAACATTTGATTGAAAAACGTATTTTGGATTCTTAAAAGCGCCGTGTCAAGGTCTGTGGCGCTATCAAGATAATTTACTTATACGTTAAGCAAACTTTAAAGTCTTTCAACAGTTATCACGCTTGGTAACTTTCGAGACTTTCTGGAATGCTAACCAATACTTTGTTAGGACTGCTCAAAAATGCTAGAAAACGACGCGCATTGTGGTTTCTTAAAAATTCTCAATAACTCAACCTATACACCCTTTATGACGTGCCATGTACAATAGCACAGCAGTTTTAAGTATTTATGCCTATCTAGTTTTAATCCCACGTTTTTTGGCAATGTAAATTATATAATGATTGTTAGAATTATCTGTGAAAATTACTATACTAGTATAAAGAATTAGAGTAAAATTAAGAAAAGTTATTGGCTAAAGCTCGGACAGTCGGTACTAAACACGTTGGAGGTGGTTTCGCTGTTTGTCGGTTTCTCGCTCCAATTAATAATACCCACAAGCAGTAGCGTGGCGCACGAGTCCCCGCGACTCCAGCTGCTATGAATCCTGCAATTGCAAAGCTGGAATTTTGGTGCATGAAAGTTACGCAAGCCAGGTAGGCAAATTCAGAATGAAACCCAAACCGGAATTGATGCCAATTCGTGGACAGATTGTGACATAGCCCCATGCGGGAATATGCACCGCAGTGCCGGCCCGTAGAAGTTGTTGTGCCAGCCGACAGATTGCCTCCGCGTGGCGATCACCGTTCCTTACGGGAAGACCACTTGCAACCTGAACAAATGAGATTGAACGATGTTTAACCCGAATAAGTGACAATCTGCGTGCTGTAGAGTTTTAATTCCAGCTCAACTAAAAACTTAACAAAGCCAAAATGAAATGCACTGTGCCTTACTGCGTACCACGTAAGAGTCATTGATGGTTTCCACTTTGTAAGCATCGAACTGCGCGACGACCCGGTCGAAAGCGGTGTGGAGGTGATTGAGAAAATCAATCACCTCGAGAGGTTCGCTTTGTGCGACGATCAACCCAAACGCGGGGATGTCGCTGAACATGATGGTCACGCTGTCAAATATCTCCGCGATGATGGGTTGGTGATTTCGAAGCTTTGTTATGATTGCTCTATGCATCGAAATGTAATTGTAGCAGGTGTAACTTCGTCCATTTTGTTTACAGTTCATGCATGAAAAGACTTGACATACGATGGTAGTATTTCTCGGAGAAGATCGTCGACCTTCCTCGTCTCATCCAACAACGCCTCGGTCCGCGACTGAACCGTTTCTTCCAGTGAAGCGGAATGCTTCTCCAAACGGTCGAGCAGTAGTTCGACAAAGTTTTTTTTGGGTACTCTGACCGTGGTGAGCCAGCGCTTGAGATCCGTAGCTGTAGGACGAGCGTGTGATTCACTTTCCAGGCAACGAGCTACCATTTCATGGATCTTGCGGTGGATAGTGTTCGTTGATTCAAATTGCAGTTCTTTCTTCACTAGAAAAAGGAATGGTTTATCGTAATCCAAGCAGTCTTCAAACATCTGATACAGTAGTGTGTCACCCATTTTCTGTACACAGGGACTCGTTGATGCTTTTAATAGATCGGAACACAGGACCTCCAAGAGGTGAGCCAGAGATGGGCAACGGGGTGGAAAACAGTTTTTAAAACTTAATCCAAATTTCGGCGGTTCGCTCCTGATAATCATACATTTGCGGGGGAACGCGAAAGTCTGAGTTCCACAGTCCCCTAGGAATTTCAAAACATTTTCAAAAGCTTTAAATTTATGCTCGCGTTTTAAGGTATTTTTAGTTCCACATAAGCTCGTTATAAATGACTGCAAATGTGAAGTGAAAATCGTTGAATAATAAGAATTTGAATGTCAGGGGGCGGAGCTACAACTCATTCTTGGGACTGACCAAAAAATTACGAGTGAAATTGCAGAAATGACCCACAACCCCGCCCCCTCATACTCAAAAAAGAATCTGCCGATGCCAATCGATTCCAAATAGAATTTTGAGAGGGACTGCGTCAAAAATCATTACATATTTTTCTTTTCTTTTTTTATATATTTATATATTATTTTTATAGTCAAAATCAGGGAAACTGGAATCTTCCTTTGTTTTCTGAAATTTTGAAATTTCGCCATAAAACGTTACTCTATACGAAGAACAACGATGACGTAAATTTCGAAAACCATAGTAAATGTGATTATTAATAGAACCGAAAGTCGGCTTCTGAAATACTCTCCATATCAGAGCAATCTCGATCTGGAAATTATATTTCTTTGGTCAGTCTCCGCAACTTCAAAATGGTCACTGACGGCGATAGGCCGACTTGCCCCACTCCGGCACACCCCTTGGGGTACGAATAACGCACTGTTTGGTTTCTACAAACGAACCCCTACAGAGGGTGCCCCAGCAAAGCGCAGACAGTTTCAGATATGCCAATTTTTTATCATGATGATGCAATAGTTTCACACAATTTTTCAGTTACAAAACATAGACTAGCCCCTGTTCTCTGATAAAAGTCTTTTACGAACGGAATCAAACCAAATTACTGATGATATAACCAACACACCTGGAGCTTTAATAATGATCGGAACTTTAAACATTTTCTTCCTGTGGAATAATCAGAATAACTGCCAACTTGTTATGTTTTAAGCAATTTTTTCCCTGATTGTTTCAGTGAATAGGAAGATTTTTAACAGCATTGTTTTTTGTTGTTGTGCAAAGTTAAGCAAAGAAAAGACACTCTGATTTATTGATTGAGACTCTCGTTCTGCAAAATTAAAGATGATTGTTGTTCAAATCTAATGTTTTTTAGTTTCATTCTTTTCAGAGTTGTATTTCTTTCCTTTCTTTATTTGTTGACTAATTGAATTGAATGATACATCTGCGGTTATTTTGAGATTGATTCGGGCAACGTCGGGCCAGGTGTGACTGAAAAACGTTGAATATATTGGCAACTCTCTGGAACATGTAATAAGCCTTAAAATGAAAGCTTTCCTGACGCTGTAAAAACGCCACTCAGACCATTTCAATAGCTTCTCCCCAAATAAATATCGGATTACTTTCAAACTCGTCTTCACCAAAGTTAAACTATTTCCCGATCTCAATTATAAAAAAAATAGTCAGGATACTCTGGTTTTTCGTTGTTGCTGTTTTAAAAGAAGCTGTCCGCACTTTGTTGAGGGACCCTCTGTACTTGCACATTTTGTACCGTAGGGGTCAATGTTGAACATGTCTGCGAGAACCACGCCCAAGTTCCTGATATCGTCCCCGCGGTATTGCTCGATAACGGCAGCCTTATTTGCAGACGTTCTACAGCATGATCTGAAGGAGCCTTCGTCGTGAAATAGATTAAAGAGCCGGAGAAACCCAGCGTGAGTGACACGCAGGACGTAGCGATTGTTGATGAGGCAGACCTCGTCGCTGAAGGCGCCGTGATAGCTCAGATCGGACGTATGGATAAAATGCAGGGCCTGTTGAAATTCCGTCTCTTCTTCCATTTTTCGACCCAGTGTCAAATAGCAAAAATTAAGTGTTGACTTACCAAGATCATGGCGTTCATTATTTGCATGCGGACGTCAAAGTCGAAGATCATTTCGTTACCCCGAATGACCGAGTATAAAGGTCCTTTTAAGGGCCGTTCGAAAACTAAGCTGGATGTTGCTCGGGTAAAATGGATTCCGTAAAAGTCGGCGATGAAAGGGTGATGAGCGCGCGATATCTATTAATATAGAAATTGGCCCATCAAATGCCAGAAAATTATTCCAAAAATTTCGAAAAATAAAAATGATAAAAACGTACATAAAAATTAAAAAATTAAACTGACATTAGTTTCTTTTTTAATCATCGCACTTGATTTGGAGTCCGTAAAATCCAATAAAATCCGTAAAAATGAATAATTTATTCGATGATACTCATTGACAATGAATTACCGCAACAAGTCCGTCGACCAAAGCAAGGTTGCGTACGATCCGCTGCAAGCTCGTGTTCGTGGAGAATTCCCGAACATACACTGGTGTCTCACCATAAAACCCAGCTGTCCCAAGTTGATCCAACAGCTTCGTCACTCGCGGCTGCGAGCCCATGCGGTACGTTTCCGGTTCTTCCAACCGTATATCTCGCAATACAAGATGAGCGAGGCGGTTTTGCAGCGTCATTCGTCTGAAAATGTCAATATATCATGTTTCTCTCCTCTCCGTGTTCTTTTGGGTTAATTGAAATACTATTTTACCGCACAAAAAAGATGCCCAGAGCCGTCAGCAAGACCAAAATGATGCAAATGATTGGTATCCTAATGTTGATCAGTTCTGGCAGCGGAAAAATGCATTACAATCGTTGTCACGCATTTGCGGATAACATAATGCGAGGAGAAAACCATAAATAATGTCACCTTATGTTTTTAAACGATGTGAAACGGATTGAATATTTTTTTTCCTAACTGAGATGATAGAGGGACGACCGTTGATTTTGGATTTTAAAAAGTAAATCAGTGCGAGAAATAAATTCCTTGGTTTTTTTTATTTTGTGGCAATGATTTGGGAGAGGCAGAAATTGGTGTGTAAAGGATAACCGAGTCTGTATCGTCCTTCATTACTGTTGTGCAGTAGTGATTTTTACTGGTACTTCACAGGGGATGTTGTGTCGCTCACTTTTATTTCTTCCACTCACCCTACCTGCGTACGAACGGTTTTGGCCGCTTTGCGACCGGCCAAGTTCGTGCCAGAGGATTTAAAGTCCTTACTCCAAGAAAGACGTTTTTATGTGGTTTTTCGTTAAATAGTACTCGTCAAGAGGCTATATTGTAGATTCGATGTCAGGTTGAAAAATAAAAATTCACATGGAAAGTAGACTGGAGATCAGAATAAATGCAATAATTCCGCTGCGCCCGTATCAGAAATTAAGTTTCCCTTCATTTTCAAATTGATTCTTCAATTTGATTGTTTTAAGTAAGTGGTCTGTGATTAAATTACAATAATCTGAGTTTAAATGGTGGAGATGTCTGATAGACTCTTCACGAAAAATAAGGTGACACTACTTGAGGTTTACCCCTCCTACCAACCCGGTTCTCTTGTAGCTAAACATTTTTCTCCGTTAAGACCGCAATAATCTATCTCGCCGGGCAATGTGGTAAGACCAAACCAATTGAAGGTCTCCAAAAGATCAACATTCCCAGTCACAAGGTTGCAAGTGATCACGGACTGTGAGAACGAGGGTTCTTCTGTAATCGTTTCCTGATATAATAATCGTACATTACGGTGTATACTTACCTCAAACAGCCCGGAAGGACCCAGCCGCTTCGCAACAATCAGTGACCGAAGGACACCAAACTGATTCACGTAAACTTGTCGGGTAGTCAGGTTATACGATTGGTTGCAGCACTCCTTCACAAAGTCTGAGACCGTCATGCGGTCGAGATAGTGGCGAGTCCGTTCTAACGTCTGTGAAAAATGCTTGTTAGTATCATCAAAAATATAAAACAAAAATAGCTTGTATTACATACATAAAAATACATAACAAATACGTTCACGATTATACACTATACAAACCGAAGCTATAATCGAAAAGATTTCGTATTGCTTCACTGGTATTTCTGCGTCCTAAATAATATCAAAAAGAAATAAGGTGCTACCGCTGATTTCAAGGGTTTTACCCACAGTTCTTGATAGCCTGCCCATTTGGTATTACTGTACCTCCTCTTCAATTTTCTGCGAGATGTTATATCGACGCTTGATTTCCGCGTGTACCTTCCAATTGACCTCTTGCGGGCCGTTGTGATCTCCCTCGCTGTCTGCAATAATTAGCAAGCTCCGGAAAGCCAGGAAGGCTTCCTAGACAATTTTTCGGGTAAACATAATTGTATAATAAATGCTCACTGAGATTGGTCTAATGCCCGAGCGATTGTTCACGTGTTGCCCGTAAAGGAACGGTCAATAGAATTGCTTCACCTTGTCATCGGTTTGATTCTTTCTCCAGAAAAATGCGTTTTGACTGGGAATGCCAAGAATTCCAAATGCCAAAAAAATCTGTGGGTAAATCATCCCACTCATGATCATTTACTGTGTAGGTCAAATTAACTAAAGTACAGTAGTTTGCCATTGACCTTTACATACGTAATCTCCGTTAGTCATATTCCGGCTGTGAGCACCGATCATAAAGGTGCGGAGCAGCGACGGTCCAAGCAATACCATTATAACTGTGAACCAATGACCGGATTGTTTTAGAGTCCGCCCAGCTTAAGTTTTTTTACAACACAAAAAAGAAATCCTTTCTTTGCAAAGAAGATTGATAAAAAATGAAGACAAGCTAAGCAATTTTTAAGAAGTAAAACTTCGATCTTATACTCACCTCGTTGGCTTGTTAATTGAGGGTACACAGCTGTGAAGTTAGCATGCAATTCATCCTCGTATTTAAGTGCGACGAAGGTCTTGTGAATTTCCATATTTCTCGCCACGCTGGTTTGTAGGAACTCGTCAAAGTGTTGGCATAGCTTCCGCTCGAAGCCACCCTCGATATTGCATAACATGTTGATGCCGGACCAACGAAAGCGCTGAGCCAGCAGTGCCACAGTGTGAACAAAGTACGCATCCGGCATGGAGAAGAAATTCAGTACAGTCGGGTAGCGATCGATGTCAGAGAGGTCGCTGATGGGAACGGAGAGCGCGAGCAATGCCTTTGTGTCTGAGCACAAAATGGTTTTTACAGGGACTTACATTTATTATGGCATCATAATAAGGTACAGGGTTTAAAAGTTTATGGATTTTAAAGTTGAATATACAGATGTAATCTGTAATCTATATTAAACAAATTTTCAGGCTAATATCGAATTCAATTTATTTAATTTTTAATTTTAATTTTGTTTATTTAACTTTGTTAATCTGCTTCATAAGAAAATATTCCAACACAATAATACGTTGCAGATCGTATCCAAGAGAAATTCATTACAGGCATTTCAACTAGTATTTGCAATACAAGTTATTTTAGATTTTATTGACTGAAGCGTGGCATGAAAACAGTGAGGTCTAAAATTCAGATTTATTTGCAATGTCAACCAACGGACCAAGCTAATTAACTGAAAAATGTCATCACACATTTAAATTTCCATAAGTTTTAAGCTTTGTAAGAATGATAATTTTATTCGCCCTAAACAAATTTCACGAAAAAATCGGATTAAATCAAAAATTGTTAGTATCAGTGCTATCGGACGGTCAGCGACTGAGAAATTATGGTGCCCCATGTCTGGTACGAGATATCGTGTCGTATGACAAGTTTCAGATACCGAATCAGGCTTCGTCGGATTACGCAATCAACGGGCAAGTTAAATGGAATTTGTTTGATGGGTAGACCAATTCTTTTTATAGGCTGAAATTCTTCTAGATTTTATTTGAGAATCGCTCGTATTCTAGCCAAAACGTATCGAATTGATGATTGAACGTGGGAGTCTTCATACTAAACATGAGTTGAATTTGGGGGGGGGAGGTTCGAGTAAAGAAGAACGGGTTGGAATAAAGTGGGCGCGTGCAAATGAAAGACCCTTGTAATTCATACCTCTCATAAAATTTGCAACTTCAAGCGTGGAATCATCGCAGTCTAAAACAAAAATAACCACTTCTTGACCTTAGATCCAAATGTATTAACAATTGTGTTTTAATTCAGTACAGAGCCACATTTCACTTGTGGGTCATGGTCATTTAAATATACGGTATGTCCATTTCCTTTACCGTTGATTGTGACGATCGTGAACTGCTGCTTCAGATGACCGGTGAATAATTCCTGATGGTCATAATAAAACTTGAAGAAAAAGTCGGCAATACTTCCCGTTTCACAGTCCTTTGGGGATGGAGAAACTAGTGGACTACGGCCTAGACTGAATTCAGGCTTGTCCTTCAGTGCGCTGTAGTTACCATCGCGGCGAAATCTCAGCGGTATGTGAGTTAGATTATAAAACAGTATATTTGTGACGACGTCAAAAACTAGGTTGGTGGACCAGAAACCTCTCCGTCCGTCATCGGTTGCAGTAATCGATATAAGGGTAATGTTCCCAGCAATTGTCGTTTTGTTTAATGGGATTAATAACCCAACAAGAAAGTGTCGCAAGGACAAGATATGCATATTGATCGGTCGGATCACGTGTGCATTAATGCGAGAAAACACACATTAAAATTTCGAATGTAAAAGAAACCTATAAAAAATTCCAAAAACCTTCGGAGCCACCGACGCCAGAAAATATTTGAAATTGAAATTGAATACCACAGAAGGACACATTTTTAAATTGCACTCCAGTTGTTCATTCTTCCCTGTTTTTGTGTTAAATGTTTACTTTAAACGCATGCACCGGACGGTTGACACAGCATTTCCAAAGAGCTCCCTTCTGAATCATGACGGATGAGCTAAGCATCTGTTTGAGCAGTAATACAGCTCCATAACATCCACCGTCGACTAAACGGTGAGTATACCACTTGGTGTAATCCTGTGTGCGTCAGCATTTTTTTTATTGGTGCCACAATAATGCGGGTTCGTCAACCTTGGCAGATTCCGTGTGAGAGATAGAGCAAGAGGCTGGTGCGAAAGGTGACTTATTTATTTAGCAATGCTCAGGCTTGCTGTAGCGTTCCAACAGGCATTGCCAAACGATCGGCATTTGTATTACGATCAGTGAATGTCCGACTTAAAACATGAAAGCTGGTACTAGTAGTAATCGGTGATTGCTGATCTGGACTGCAAAACAAAGAAAGAACCTTATAAAAGTTTTTAACAGCAGCCGATTTTGTTGGCACACAAAATAATCTTTGTTTGGTTCTAATACCGGCTGTGCGATGCTTTTTTCCATGGCTGCTGCATCTCTAAAAAACTGGCTTCACTCCGTTGGCTGCTTTGGCCGCATAATTTGCTGACAACCTTTTGGACACCTCGTTGATAGTCCGCATTAAGCGCCAGAAAGATGATCTGGATACCGCAAAAAGAGTAAAACTTAATCATAATACTGTTCTGCATGTACACCTTTGGTCAGAAAAATCGGGACGCTTAATTTGTCAAGAGGCATTTTGTTACCACAAGGCTGCAGGCTATATAAAAACGTGCTTTGATTTGAGGTGGAAATATTTAACCACAAACCACATGTGCATAGTCTGCAACCTTGTGGTAAAAATATTCCTCTTAACAAATCGAGCATCCCGATTTTTCTGGCCAAAGATGTGCACATTCCTGCAGGAATTACGTTTTTTCCAAAACTGATGTATAGAAATTACATTTAAAATGAGTTACAACAGGTTTATTATAACTTATGTTATTTTTTTATTTTTGTTTCTTTCGTCTTTTTAATTATTGTCTGGCCCAAAATAATGTCCGTTTACAATACTGCTGTTGTTACTGTGTATGTCGCATACTGCTCAGGTATCCCAGCTAATGTAGCCATATGAAGGTTTTATATTATATGTATTTTATTCTATTCATTTAATTTTGCTATTTTTTTCTTTTTATGTTTCTTTTTATGCCGTTGTTCTCTCGGGTTTGCTTACTGGACTGAACGCGTATCCACTCAGTTGTAGTACTTTCGCCCACAGCCGAAGGGAAATTTGGTTGCGCCAGGTCAAGAGCGGGAACAGCACAACCGCCACCGTGCTAGGCAGGTAGCACAAGCAGTACCACAACCAAAAAACACACAGCATTCGAGTGATCACCAGTCGGCGGCGGATCACACCATGCTGCCGAAGACGGTCCAGACTGACGTCATCGTGAGAGACCCAAGCGGATTGTGTTCTCAGCCAGACAAACAGAGTGATGTAGACCAGGGTGGTCGCTGCGACCGGAAAATATGAACCGAGGGTCAGCCAGATTGGGAAGTAAACGCCGGTACGGTTGCTGGACTGGGCGGCGCAGTCACGGAACGGCATGGCGCGGATGAACTGACCGCCGTAGCCGAAGTAAATAGGAAGATTGATGGCTAAGGAAATGGACCAACTGAGGATGATTAAGACGAGGAGTTTCCATCTGCGAAAAAAACGGAAGGAATATATTTCATGCTTCTTACTATATGCTTACGGTAAAGTATGGGGACTTGTTTGTTTGTCTGTTTGTTTGTATGTCTGTCTATATATTTTATGTAAGACTGATTAGTTCCAGTCTATACCTTTTTTGCCTTAACAGTAAATCTAGTCCGCATAGCAATTCTGGTCCAAGTATAGTGGAACGCAGCGTATATATTTCAACAAAACTCTCCCTCATCCCACCCCATCCCGAATTCAATTAGAAACCGTTTGAGAACAGCAAAATATTTTTACGGTACGGAGTCAGGGGCCGGAGTTACTTTGTATGGGTCTACGTTTTAACACCACTACTTTTCGATCATCGCGGCACCAAGTGTGCGACGGCGGTATGTCTGATTGCGCGGTGTACCAGCAGCTGTGGAACAATCAACCGTAACTTGCGTCTGTATGCCAGGACAGTGCCCTCGGCTGCTACTTGTATGTGAGCGTGAAGTCTAAGATGGACAGGGTAAGTGCATTCGCTCGGAAGACAGCCCGATACCGTATCTCAGGGAATATTTTAGTATAAAACATTAACACAAAGTCTGTGACATTAAAACGACTTGTGAAACATTAAATGGCCTTAATCTTACACATTTTTGTAGATTCCCAACCAATTTGTATTGGATAAATAATAATGATGGCTCAGCTGTTTTACACTAAGGGTATTCAAAGTTGGCTTATTTGCAGCGTTTATTTCGCTTTTCAAACTCGCTAATCTCCCTGGTTTTGCACGCCCTTGCAATGGTGATACAAGGACACGCGCCGTTACTTACCTGAGCCTGTGTCTCCTTCGTTAATCTCAACTTACATGGACCACTCACAAGACAGATGCCCAGAATTAGCGAGCAGATAACTGAGAAAAGGAGTTCCTGGGCTGCTTTTCTCGCTTATCTTCAAAACCAGGGAGATCAGCGAGTTTGAAATAGCGAAATAAACGCTGCAAATAAAGCGAACTTTGAATATCCTTACTGAATGATTTATTGTACTGGTGTGCGGGCACGAGCACGAGTTTGAAATAATTAAAAAGTGGACATTTGCGTAACTTTAAAATTGGAATAAGTTTAATCCTTGCCGTATTTGAAAGGTTTCATCCGAGAAACTCTATCATCAAGAATGTTGTTTCGATCCACAAGACTTTTCATCTTTCCTAAAGTACACATAAAAGGATAGGAGTGATCTATATAATAAGAAACGGCTCTTAATGTCCGATATGGTTTGGTCTGATCTTGTTCTGACTGTCACTCTTGGCATAATTACTGGGGGAGGGGGGATGATACATACCGGTACATGTATTGATGGGGAACCAAAGTTGTACATCTTCGAGTATCGCTGTTATACTTACAGTAGATTGTTGATTGAGAGTCACTCAATTTAGAGGAGTGAACTTAGTGGTCGGGTACGAGAACTTTTCCTTCCCCGCCCCAATTAGCAAGATTTGGGGGGGGGCTTCTTTTACCCCCCCCCCCAGAAATGAAGCTTTGAATTCGTGATTCATTCAACCGATTTCCAAATCTTGCGATTTTATTATTAGAAATTTAGGACGAATCAGATTTTTCAAAACTACCCAAACTTTGTTATGATCGTCGAAAGGGACATTAGTCAACTTATTATTCATGAAAGTAAAAGGGGTCAAGGGGGATGAGAGAGGAAGGAGACATACAGCTTCCAACTGGGTCACCCAGCTGCATATTTATTACTGAATACTAATTTTTTTTAATTTATCTAGTAATAATTATTATAATTTGGTTACAAAATTAAGGCCGATTATTATTAACTAATAATCATGAGTACTAGCTCTACCAGTAAGCTCTATCGATTGAGTTCTGCAGCTGCTCCGAGACGTTTAGCTCGGCTATACCGAACCGATCCGGTGCCACAGCCGCCGTGCCGACGGAACGCCGACTGTTCCATCGAGTGCTGGTGCAACACGATCAGCTGCAACAGCTGGATTTTTAACGACGCCGAGTACGACCTTCTGCGACTCATTGACGTCATGAGCGGACGTGGAAATAAATCGGTGACCGAGGCTACTACTACCGCAACTCCTGCAACTACCACGATCACTGTTACCCTAGAAACGACTAAACCGCGAGAAAATAACGGTCCAAATCCCGTTGGAACCTCGGAGCTAGCGGTTTTGTTGATCACCTTCGTACCGGCCAATTACGACGCCGGCCCGGACGCGCCCCAGATCCGCGGGGTCTTTCTGGGCTTTATGTTGCAGGATGAGCTTTAACCCTCTGGTACCCAGGTGTTTTGGGTATACGGACAGAACCGGGTCTAGCAAAACTTTGCTAGATTAGGGAAAGTGCTGAATGATTCCTTGCAAATCCCAACGGAATCGTTTGAAAATTTCCCCACAACCATCAAATGTAACCGTTTCAGTGGTGGCGAGAACCGTGGCGTCGCTGACGAAGAATGGAAAAAAAGCCGTCAAATGAGTGACTACACAGTCACGAAATGTCAGTTACACGTTACTCGTAGTGGTTACAACCAGAAGTAGCGCAGCGAATCATTAGGCAGAGTTCTAACCTTTTCCTAATGGTTACTAAATTTTAACTCCGCTTGTATTCACTCGAATATTGCAATACCAGTTTTACTAAATGCCCTAAGGACCAATCTTAAGTTCCTTATTTTTTTGATGCCGAGAAAAAAAATGTCGACACGTGGGACTGGATGTTGTTCGGGCGGTCCAAGTGTTAGCAAGGTGGTGCTAAGTAGATTCCTACACCTTTGAAAGTATTTTTCAAAATTTGTTTTTTGAATCTAGATAAATAAGTGATAAAAATATCAAAGCAAAAAACCGCGAACGAAAAGACCCAGAACTCATGCTGAAAATCGAATGTGACCGTCAAATCTAGCAAGTGTATGCTGACTGGTTCTCACGTCAGATGGTTAAACGAAGCTACAGAACACAACGTTTTATTGTGGGGTGCTTCATATCATTTAGAACGTGCCGTGGTTAGGCAAAACAAACTGTGGCACTGAGTGCTGCCCGTTACGAGGGACACTCCAAAATTGTTGGCATTCAATTTTTGCTGGAGAATCTGTTAGGTATTCAAATCAGCCTGGCCCGAATTGTTGTGCCTCTACCTCAGACAATCAATTCGCAAAAGAGAAAAATAGTTTTGACGGAGATACTTAGTAGGAGTCTCTTCTGATTCTCACTGCGAATTTACTGATTTCAAACTGGCCCAAAATGTGAAACAGCCAAAAGACAGAAGAATCCTCCTATCTCCTAAAGAAAATTTAGGAGTTCGTAGCTGCATATGTGAAGGCTGAATTGTTTGACGGGGAAGACACCTTGTCTGACTGCGAAAATGATGGGCTAAATTTTATCTTTATCTACCTTGTGCTCCCGATCCGGACTTTCTATTTCTTTGAACCTGACTGAAACTGGAAGACAATACAAACAACTTTTGATTGCCTATTGCAAAAACATCCGAATATTGGAAAGCAAAATAGCCCTTACAACTTTATCTGGCGATGGCGTGTCCGAGTATTCTAATAACGCGTCTCTCTGCTCGACTCTGCTCTTGTTATTTGTTTAAAGACTTTTTTAATTTTTCTGGGATAAAAGAATTTGTTGATCGCGTGCACGTGCGCAAATCGTACCCGAAATATTATTTATTACCTTAAAGACTTTCTCCGGAGATGATGTGAGGGTGACCGATTGTTTGTACTAGGTATTTACTACGTGTTTACCTGTACTATGTGGTTGGAATTGACGAATAAGCATATCCTATTTGCAAATGTGGCTAGATAAATTTAGATTCTGTATTTTCGGTTTCCGCCACTTTCGGATCAGTTAATTTGGAAGGCCATCGCGTCCGCGGCATTAATTAATTACAGAAACGAGAGGTAGGGGACGTCTGCCTCGATACAACACGGAGTTTCCCCCGATTTGTATGTACTCCGAAGGATATTTAGATGTCAGTCAAAGGCGATTATTCCATTCCGAAATTAGGCGCGTTTGTCGATTGCATATCACAGAACCTTATCACAGAACCTTATCTTCCTCGGATGCGGGTAGACAAGCGCATAATGTAATTATACGTGGTGGTAAGATACACTTGGTGATCGGGACAATTTGTAATAACCTCAGACTCTTAGAATCTTTTTTTGAAGTCAAGGGGCGGAGCTATGAATCAGTTCTGAAATATCGCTTGATAGAACATCGGATATCCTTTGTCAGGGGCCATTCACATATTACTTAATGAAAAAATGACCTTTTTCGACCATTCACCTACCCAGACAATCAAAATTATACCGGAGGGCGGGGCCTATTTTACTGGTGAGTAATTAAGGGTCCAGACCACCGACCTATCCTCGTAATGTGTGAATGACCCCTTACCGGTCAGGCTCAACTCGCTCCGTTCGAGAATGAGTCGTAGCTCCGCCCCGGAATAAAAAATTATTTTACTAATTTTAATCAAATTATTTCAAGTGGTGTTGAGCGAGGAGGAAAAACTATTTGCATCTACGATGAAGAACTCAAAATGGGAACCCGTTGATCGATCAAAACCTGAGCAATGTTATAGGAAGTGCTGCAATATAGTTCTCCCCGATTTAGTTCCCACTGAACAGAGACCCGAAAAACGCTCCCGGGTTTCGGTTCGGGAAGAACGACTGTCGGGTGGGGAATTGTTGGGAAAATTACTGTAGCGACCCAATTTTAAGGCGCAACACAAACTGCGTTTTCCGTATATAAGGCCTCGGGTGTGCATACAAAACAACCTACCCATTGAAATATGCCTCAGTTTTCGATCAACCAACTTACCGACGGCCCACATGCTTCACTAATCTTCATCGCTTTCTCCGGCAAAGGACGCTTCGTTGAAGCAACTAATCTTTAAAAAATACTGTTTATTATCAGGATTATCTTCGACCCCATCCATACCTTCGTGGAAGTTCGATTGCAGCGCGGTATTTTATCAACCACGACACTTGTATTACACAGAGTGCGATTTTTGAATCATTCTGGCTTCACGCCGTCCTTCATTTACGCTCAATTGCACGCACTCTCGTATTAATTGAAATATGGACGGATCTTGGATCTCGTGAGTCAAGATTGAAAATCGCGTTTATTCTCTCACGAAAAGGGGCTTAACTTGTGAAGAAAGGTGATTGGTCCAAAGGCCCAATTTCAGGCTGTGAAATAGAGCGTGATTTACGAATGGCGTGAAGTGGAAATTAAGTTAGAATGACACAAATCGCACTCAGCCTATTATAGCGTGAAAAATTGAGTAACGGCATTCGCACTTGTGAACTAAAACCATCCCAATTGAAAGAGGGCGTCACGTGGCACACTCTCTTATGTGCCGCTGCAGCAGTCACGTGTGATGACACTTTTGTATGCTACAAAAGCGCAAGATTTCTGAAAGTTCTAGTTAATAAAATATTTTTCGGTGAATATTCTTTTTCACGTTTCGGATCGGGTTCGGAATGGGTTCAGCTTAGTCGAGCTATGGAAATTTAATTTCGGCATGAGACTGGTACATACATATCTAGAGAGTGTATACTTCAAAAATTTCACAAAATATTAATATAATTTACTACAGGAATTCAATTTAAAATTTTTTATTCATTGTTCATAATTTATATTTTAGTTGTGCAGTTTACTATGTAATACATGTCAGGAATTTCATTTGAGCTGAGCTTCGCCTTTTCTATTCAGACATAGGTGTGATTATCTCCCGCCAGCAAGAAAATAAAACCCACTAAGGGGTCTGTTAAATAACTCAATAACAGTGCACAGACTTTGTGTCCCTGAACACTGAGTCCCCCAACATTAAGTCCCTATCTGGGGACAGAATGTCTGGGGAAATTTCCTCCACCTGGCTATAATAACTGTAAGGACAGAATGTCTGCGGCCAGAATCCCGAAGGACAAAGAGTCGGGCGGGACAAAATGTCCACGGCCAGAATGCCGAAGGACAAAGAGTCGGGCGGGACAGAATGTCCATGGCCAGAATGCCAGGAGACAAAAGATCGGGCGGGACAGAATGTTCACGGCCAGAATGTCTGCGGCCAGAATGTCTGCGGCCAGAATGCCGAAGGACAAAGAGTCGGGCGGGACAGAATGTCCACAGCCAGAATCCCGAAGGACAAAGAGTCGGGCGGGACAAAATGTCCACGGCCAGAATGCCGAAGGACAAAGAGTCGACTACTGGCAAGTTCTGGGACAAAGCTTTTCCGAATTCAGTCGTGCCGCCTGTGGTATACTTATACTTACATACTTAATACACTTAATATACTTAATATTTATTTCATATACTTCTCCATAGTTCATGCTGTATAGCTCATGCCTGTCGGTTATACTTATATGCTTATACTTATATACAGTACTTATACTTATATACTTATACTTATATACTTATACTTATATAATTATACTTATATACTTATACTTATATACTTATACTTATCCCTGCACCTATGTATGCCTGGTGGTACTGTTATATTCATACTTATACTTGTATACTTGCTTACTTATTTAAGGCCAATAATCAAGGGCCCGAAGACCATATTCTAAGTTGAAGGCCTGTTTTGGGCTAGGGTGAATGCCTGTTTGTGGCAGGCATCGTTCTCTAGACTTCTGTGTACTTAGATACTTTCTATACTTGCTAACGAACTTAGCTGCTATTTGGCTGTGTACATGTATCTGTATTTACTTATACTTATATATGAACGTGATTACATATACAAAGCAAACTATTTATAACCTATACTACTTCTATTGTTAGTTTGTACTTCTATTTTATACTTATTCATACGTGGCAAAAGCCTTGCGCTGACCGAATTAAGCACTTTAACTCGGAGCTGTGTATAAGTATGCTTGACTCGGTTAGTGCAAGGTTTTTGCCACGTCTGTACTTAGATTACCACGTGTAACCTTACTTTTGAGACAAAGTTTTATCAATTCCCACTTCCCTCAAATCGAAAAACAGAAACTTAAAACGCCAAAAGCTAGATATTTTAGTACTCTATACGAAAATAAAAACAATTTTTCAGTCTAACAATCGATCGCGTGCCCACACGCCAAACTCGCCGATGACCAGAAAACTGCGATATCCTGGATGCTTTTTCTGCCTAAATGAGACGCGCTATTTCTTCCACAACTTTCACATTTTTTTTTATTTTGCGATTAGGTAAAGTGTATTAATAGCCCCTTTAAGCAGCCAAGCCAAACTGGTCAAATGGTTATCAAACTGAGAATCAGACAGTAAAGTAAATCTGTAAGGGGAAGTTCTCCTCCCTGGAAATTTCCTCAGCGCGTCCGCCGCGAGATCTATTCGTCTATTTGACCCGCGAGGGCCGTGAAAGGTATTATTGTAAACACTAGACATATTTTGATCTAAAAAATGCATTTTGAGCTCTGTATTTAGTGTATTGTTGAAAATCGGCCTTGAAAAACGCGGGAGGTTCAGCCATTACGGTGAATGAAAACAAATCTCATTCTGAGGAGGGTCTGGGAAAACTGGTGGATCTTTTTTCTGGCAAGGATTCGACAAAAATGTTTCTAAATAATCGATTGGCCAAAGAATTTTTAAAGTTTGTTTACATTTGAGCACCTTCGAGAAACGATGAGAAGCTTTGATCTGTTCGATTTTCGATAGCTGGTGCGGATTCACAGTGACAAAACGTAGATTTGGTGCTTCCCGGAAAAGATGGAAAAAAACGTAAACAAACCCAAATTAATGCAGATATTTTATGATAAAACAAAAGAGGAGAAAATTCTCTGTCAAATGAGTGGAGACCTACTTTCCCCCTGCTAGAGGGGACGGAGCAGCAAATCAGCGAAGTTAGTCTCAAAAGTAAGTTTACATATGGTAGAAGCTTAGATATACTGAGAAACGCCAAATGCCGATACAAATAGCAACTGGTTTAGAGAGTATGACGCTCGGACGACTCCGCATTCCGATGAAAAATCAAACGAAAGGCATAAAATAGTTGGTGATTTCTGGGCACGGCCTTCAGGACTGATTTAAACCGATTGAACCAGGAAAAGTTCTGCTCAGCGACTTCCGTATTTCTCTTCTTCAGGTCAGGGTGGACCTTGCGGATGTTGTCCGGATTATAGGTCGTCAGACATTCTGGGCGCCGGTGATTTTTTAGATGAAAGACATCAATGACTTTCTTGGTCTCCAACCATAGACGGTCGAAAGGCTTTGGCAAAGGCAGTGGGTTCCTTGCGGCGTGGATGCGGTCCAGATTGCAGACATTGTCGTAGATCACGAACATTTTTTTCCAGTCCGCCTGGTCGATATTCTCTTCCTTCACATGTTGGAGCAGAACGGATATGATAGTGAGGAATACTTGGGATGGAGACTCAGCCCTGTAAATAAAGTACGTGTTTTTTAGGTACCAAAAGAATAGTGGGAACCTAAACTGGTGACTGCCGGGATGAGGCAATATCAAAGCGTGAACTGAATCCCCTTCACCCGAGCTTCCCCTCCCAGATCCTACCAACCAATCCTATAGGTGAGATATCCGGTGTGCCGCTTAATAACACGACATGTCACATTGCTTACTTGTAGATGGGAACAGCTCTAAGGATGTGACCACAGGGTCTGGATATGAGAAGGTATCCGCGGGAGCGCGGAGACTTCGTCGGGAACACTTGTGCTGTGCACAGTTGCTGAACTCCACTGGCGCTCAGTTGACGGAGCTCTTTTGCCGGACGTGCACCCAAGTTTTTGTTGCAGCGAAACTGAATTGATTCGTCAAAAGAAAGATTCTCGGCTGACGACTTGGCCATTGCCTCAAACAAGCCGTTCAAATCTGAAAACAGGTAACGCCAATGAATCAGTGCAATGCAAGAAACCGACCGATGAAAAAACGATTAGGATTGGGTTCATAGATCCAAAGAGCTAAAATATGTGTGAGCGTGACCTCTATGAGTCGCATGACACGATGGTGCAATGGTTCAAAGGGTATAGTGGTGTTATGGTGGTGACGAATTAGTGGTAATATGGTTTGACGGTACGATGATATGATGGTGCAACGAATTTAATGTTACGATCGTGCTAAAGAGCCAGGGATACAATAGTTTCATGGTACTGAGAATTCAGTGGTACGAAGGCTCGTTGCTGAAAGGGTATAAATGGAGGTACGAATGGTTTGGTTGTGCGATTGATCGACGGTTGAGTGGCAGGAATGGTATAGCGGCACGGCAGTACGACGGATTCGGTGTTACAGTGATTGGATAGTGCGAGGGTTCAATGATACAAAGGATGCAAATACGCTGTTTGGTGAGTGGAGTGATGATGCTCGGGTTTGATAGTACGTATGGTGTGAGTTTTCATTGTTTGACACGAAGAGTTCGATGGTTAAAAAAGCGGAAAAGTAGTTTAACGATCAAATACGCCCATTATAGAGATATCAAACTAATGCAAGCCTATCGCTAAAATAAGATATTGGTTACCGCAATGAATTTTACCAATCAATAAACCTTGTTTAATTGCAAGCGAACATGGAACCGTCACACTATCCGGAACCACCGCTTAGACCTTATAGCATTACATGCCCTTGAAGCCTGGCCCCACAAACTCTTTTACCCATTTCTACCGGAAATGCCTGTCATCATAGTTGTATATACATACCGGGAATGCTCAGAATGGACTGCAATTCTGCCGGTGTAACAGTACGGCTCAGTTCCGAAAGCTTTTCTTTGGTGACCGGCTCACCGACCAATGCCGCAAGTGTGGAATGATCCGCACAGTAAATGGAGTTGTGTGTCGGCTGAAGTGGACAGATCTGCGGAAGATTAAGGTGTGGATACCCTTCAATGCTGACCTATAAAATAAAAGACGATGTAGTAAAAGAGGATCATCCTGCGCTTTTATTCAACACAAATGTGAAACAACATCGAAACGCGAGTAACACCGAACGCCAATGCAAACAACAGAATAAACCTCAGAGTGAGTCCCATAGCAGTGAACAAGACCAACTATAAAACGAACGTCCCGCCCATCACCCCAATAATGCAACTGCAAACGTCACATAGAACGCTCAAAAGAGCACACACAAATGCTCACACGAGCCACATGGTGAACCAAAAAGCAGGATAAGCTCGAATGCGCTATTAATGAACGCCGCAATGTGGCAACACTAAGTCTGAGCTCGGAAACTACTAGACACGAGTTCACAAAAATATTTGCGAACGTGCAAATGCTAGTGTAAACTTCAAAGGCGAACGGTACATACCTGAACAGGTGCTGCACAATGAGCAAAATTGATCCCCCAGATGGCATCAATTACGAAAAAAAACAGACAGTTGTAGTCGTTGCATCGAGCACTGGGTATATGTGGGAAGCCCTTTGCAATGTATAGCCTCTCAATATATGGTAGAATCTCATCGAATCCATTCTGTGAAGGAAACGTAGCGCCAAGTAATCCAGGCTCACTGCGAATGAATGCCTCGACTTCATGTCGATAGAAAGCCGTCGATATCCACCTTCGGCTGAAGACTACAAAGAAAAACCCAGTGATGAATTTATTGCAGCCAGCTAGTTCAATTCTTGCATCTCCTATTACCTGAAATGTTGTGTGCTTTCATCCACAATGTTGCAAACACTTCGAATGTAGAACGACCGTAAGCCCTGAAACAAAAAATACATATATGCCGTAATTGAATAATTTTCTTTCTCTCGCTACTAGTCTACTGCTTTTGCTGTCGCTGGCCTTACTGCAAATGCTGCTACTACTACTACTTGTACAAGTCTACTGGTACTACTGATCCTACTGCTACTATCGCTACTAGTTCTACTGCAAATGCTGATACTATTACTATTAATCTACTACTGCTCTTAATACTACAAAAACTGCTACTACTGCTGCTACTGTTACTACTGCTACCAAATTACTGTTACCGCCACTACTAATGCTACTACGGCTATTAGTCGTACAATAAATACTGCTACTATTGCTACTATTACTTGTAATTCATATAACTATTACTGCTAAGACTGCTACTACACTATTAATTAGCACTGCAACTTACATAGTTCGGACGATATGCTCGCAAAATGGTCTGGAAAAATAACAACTGGGGGTAATGCGAAGATAGGGTTGTGATGTAGCGTAGAACTGGAACCGCTCGTCGGACCGCAGCATGTCGTACTCCAACACACAGCAGCAACCGCGACACCTTCGTTTGATGACGCGAACCCGACGAACCTCACCACTGATCTCATAGACTCTTGCCTATCAACATTTTCCATGTAATTTAGGAAGAATCCAGGATTAATGATGAGTAAGGCATGCGCTCAAGAAAGTTATACGTACAAAAGTGGGAGAGTGAGTGACTGCTACAAGCTCACGCTTGGCCCCATGTCCAGCTGAGTATGTGCATCCACGAGGGCACACGACATGATTAGGCGGCAAAAGGATGAGAGCTCGTTGAGGTTGAAATGTGAAGCCTTTGAACGCGGCACACGCATTGATCAAGGAATCCAGGTGACTCTCATCTTTTAGCAAGCTCTTCCCATGTTCTTCGAGAGCAATCTACATACATGAGGTGTGTTGTTGATTAATACCGCAAACTTACAATGTAGAACTCTGCAGAGCACAGTTAATTAATTTCCATTTACCTTTAAGAATTCTTTCCGCAGTTGAGGTCTGCTGAGGAACGGCAATGTCTCGTAAAGGTTTTTAACTAGAAAAAAAAGATCGAGGCCGTGTTCGTTGATAAAGACCACTTCGTTCGATGGTGACTCCATTTAACAGATCGTTCACATTCGTTATAAAGTATTTGAAAGATTGGAGTTAACACATAAAAAGAAAAATGAACAGTTCAACGAAGTTTAAAGATTGTCTGGGACGAAATTAACACAAGCCATCAGCTGACATCGCAACAAAAGAATGTGTTGCGCTTGCACTAGTACTGTACTGCCGCGTTAGCTTCGCGCAACAAACACAGCATTTTCAGTATATACTGCCCGGGCAAACAAATAACACACGGAGTGCGAGAGGAGAAAATCGCTCGAGGGCGGCGCTACAAGTGCGCAAAGCTAACGCGGCAGTACAGTACAGTACGCTTGCAGGTATGAGGGGAAGGCTCTGGAGCGCTCTCTCATACGCTTATAGAGGTAGACCAAAAGATGGGACATGTGGAACACTTCCTATGGCACATGTACGGTATTGAGCAAGTGGCCAAAAGATATCGCTACCGTAGTCAAGCCAAGTAGCTCGTCCAGTGCGCGTTAATCGACGTAGATGGCTTGACTCGAGTAGCACTATTTTATGGCCACGTGTGTAGTCTCGTACCGCACCGCAGCACGACAAAGGAAAGATTTTCTGCGATCTTCTCAAGTATCTTCCGTTCTCCTTTTATAGTTCAAGTATATTGTTTTGTTTTCTTGTGCAATTAATTTACTATTCTGTTTTCCCATCTGTTGATGGGTTTTTGTTTTCTCATCAAATAATCAAAGGTATAATTAGATAGATCTAAACATTCATCATTTCAACCCCAACCATGCCGAGGGGCAGTTCGACTTCTGCTTCAGGCCTTCGATCTACTTCGAACCGAGGAGCTTATGGTGTCGTTGGGCAACACTTCACTCTTCCCCCGGTAAGTTATTGAGGATTTCCCCGGGAAGTTTGACCGCATTATTGTCCAAAGAGTTTTCACGCAAGCGCATGAGACTTCTACGTACGCCTAAAATAAGCGATTTGAGATGTAACTTAGTCCCAAAATAGATAGTTATTAGAAAATAACGATTTTGCAGACAATATTATTGTGTGCTTTCAGATGGCACAACTGCTCCCGGATCCGTCAACCGTGACAGACCTCGATGGGTCGAACGCATCAGAGGCAGCCACGGTAAGCAAAATACCCATGAACGGGCTGCCACTACTGCGCCGCTAATCAAATTGCGTTTTTTTGCAGACGCGGTTTACATTTGAAAAAGATCTCAACGAGCTGCGCACCTACTACACACCGACCCGCGGACGTCACCGAACCAAGACCGACTTCATGATTGGCATCCTGTCGTTTGAGTACCGAGTGGTGGATTCCGTCAATGTCCACACCAGCCAGTCCGGGGACGACGGGCCTAAACGAGCCGTCAGTAGCCCATTCAAGAGTGCTGTTAAACCGAAGAACACATCGATGGGGCTGGTTGTTAGTTTTGCATGGAAGAGTGGTGAGGAAAAGAAAAAATGGTAAGTGTAGGCTCTTTTATGTCATCAAGCAGTTGCAATGAAATTTCGTAGTTCTAACTGCACTGACTCAGTTCGTACAATAAATATATCGAACACCTTTCAGTATGTAACAGATCTAAATGATTACCGATCTTTACTCTAAAGTAAAGCTATCCTCTAAGCTTTAGCCCAGCAAAATAGAAGGGTCCGCATTCAAGCCAGTTCCAGCTAACGCGTGCTGCTGCTTTTCAACGATTGATTGATTGTCAATTGAAGTTCCCCAACCATCGGAGGACGGAACAAAGTAAAACCGAAAAAAAAATTAATATCCAAAATCTAACCGGGAATTTGAGTTAAAAAAACAACCAAAATCAATTTAAGCTATCAAGACATTCTGAGTATTCACTTCATTGATGAATTCGCGATCGAAAAACACTCAAGATATCAACCAAGAACCGATTTATCAAAAGATAAATTTGCTCAATCAATTAATCGATCGAAAACAGCTGCTCACGTTGGCTGAAATTGGCTCAAACTCGGACCCTCCTATTCCACTGGGTCAAAGCTTAAAGGTGGCTTTAACTTAGGCACATATGCATTAAAAGCAAGTGTGTACCACAAGAAATCCATTGGTTCTTACCATGTTGAGTGTTTCGTTTCAGCTTTTTCCTCGTGAAAGTGGGTTGTGAGCTCAAGAAGTCGTCTTATCAAGGCGTCAGGGCCATGTCCGGCGATGACGGTGCCATCATATCAATCACTTCCAAGGATCAAGATCTATGGACGGAGTTTATTGCGTTCGAGCTTGCTGATTTTGAGGGGTACGTTTCCTTTTCCTTTTCAGTTTGTACCAATGATAAACAACAGATAAGAAATATTAATATAGTAGCCATAGTAAGGTGGTCGTAATTTGTTACCATAATGTAGCTACTGTATATATATACTACAGCTGTGTTTGCAACAGCTTCCGGCTGTAAATCGGACCACCTCTTTTGGTGTAAACATAGACCACCCTATTGTATTAGTGAATTCCCACAAACCATAAGCGGCAAAATTGATTGCTTGATTTTTCCAACGGCTCAATTGAATATTTTTTCTATTGATCGATTGATTGAGAACGGCACCTCCTCAACCTGTTACTCCACGGAAAGTCAGGGCAATTTTTTTGATGCACGGTGGAGGGAAGACCCATCGAGAAATCGGCGGTTATTTCGGCTACGGTGAGGATTGGTCCCGAAAAGTGATGGACCGGCACGACCACAACGTCATTCCTCTGAAGGAGCCCTGACTTTCAGTGGAGTAACAGGTTGAGGAGGTACCGTTCTCAATCAATCGATCAATAGAAAAAATATTCAATTGAGCCGCTGGAAAAATCAAGCAATCAATTTTGCCGCTCATGGTTTGTGGGAATTCACTAATACAATAGGGTGGTCTATGTTTACACCAAAAGAAGGTGATCCGACTTACAGCCGGAAGCTGTTGCAAACACAGCTGTATGGTGCTACTGTGAATATAGTAGCACTACATGTACAGTACAGTACATTTTGTACTTGAATTTACCAGTTAGGCAGGAACACATGTTTAAAGGTAACATTTTACAGACGGGTGAACAATAATCCGGAGTTAATTAGGCGATACTGGAAGCGGATTGGACTGCAGCAGGAATATTGCAGTCAGGAGGACGAGGTCTACATTTGGAACCCTGCTGTTGCTTTTGTTTATTGCCCGGAAAAGCGCTCATTCAAGATGGTTGATCTTCCCGAGGCAGGATTTTGCGAGTTGACGTCCGTTCCGAACCTACCTATGGTTACATTGTGTCTGAATCAACCTACCGATAACTTCCCGGAGTTCATCCGCAGCTTCATCGGCGACATTCACTTTGTCACCTTGCTTGGCCTTTGGGGTATGTGGAGAATCGTTGATTTTTAGGGAATGGAAGTATCCGATCCAAGGTATTTTTTAGTTGATTGTAATAATTATAGGTTCATTTACTGAGTATGTAGTAAGTAATATTCATTCATTAAGATGACAGTTAAAAATAATCCTAAATGGGTATACATATTCCAACTGAAGATCTTGTAAATATATAAATGTCTTATAAATTAATCGCTTTCAAGCATAAAAACTGCGCACAAAAGGGTTGGAACTTTCTGACAAGGCATTTGCCTTACACCACGAGCATAGTATATAGTCAATTTAACCTTAGGAGTTTTCCGCACAAAAAAGCTGAGAAAACAGAAAAAATGGACTTAAATTATGACTTTATTCCGTTTTTAAATATGGAACGTCAATTGTCCGCCTAAAACCCAGTCTGTCCATCTGCCTGTGTGTCTGAATGTCTGTATATCTGTTTGCCGGACGGCCATCCTAAATGCCTGCATGTCCACCTGTTACTCCCTTGTATGGGATGAAAGTTTTACTGGATTTACTGGACGGTTAGACACACAGACATTGAAGACATCCCGCAGACAGGCAAGCCAGCGTATCACCATAGGTCTCCAGACGTTCATTCTTTAATTCATGTAGCTACTGAATATAAAACACCGGCACAAAGCGTCGCTCTTTTCTCATCATAAACAAACAATCCAGCGTATATTAAAATATGTACGTATGAAATATTCAAACAGTTGTGATGGTGACCTTGTGAGGCAAATTTCCCTTGACTTTCCTTAGATTATTTTTACTTAATGTGATGCTTGCAGGTGTCTCTGTCCTGAGCTGCAAGCCTCATTTCCTCATCCACAAACTTCAGAAGAAATTCGGTTCCGTTATTCTCGCCGGACCTGGCGGTACCGGCAAAACTGGACTCGCGGAGATTGCAGTGACCATTGCTGGCACCGACAAGCACGACGGGAAAGCCTTCAGCTACAACCACATGTCAGAGCACGAATATGGAAAGAAAACTCTGGTTACCTTTGTTCCCATCACCGTTAGCGACCCACCGAATGCCAACTGCAAGCAGTACGGGGAGCTTTTCCAACATGCCTTCGACGCGAACCGTCGGGCGGTCGGCAGCATGACTTACACTCCTGGAATCGCACCCATTATGTGCATAAATGAAGATTGGATGAACTTGCAGCGCCGCGAAGAGAGCTGGTAAGGGCAGGGGTGATCACTTCTTCATCAGCTAGACGGGCGAGGGACACTTTCAGTTATTTTATTGGTTTAAGGACTGATATGGGGGATACATTCTTCTTTTTTTGTTCACCATCCAAATGAACCAAAACTAGTATTATAGCTGCCCCTAAAGTAGATCCATGAGATTAGCATTAACTTTCTTTGGTTTTCAGTTCAAACAAAATTTCATACTAAAGTTATTATGTTCATTCAGCACAAATTGTCACCCCCGCAAAAGATTCGTTCCGCCTCTGACGCAAGCAAACAAGTAACTTGCAGAGTAGGGGTAAGCAAAAGCTGGTATGACTGGAACTGATTATTCCTCTTCCGCAGGGATGTACGCATCAGAAGCCGCGTCATTGTTTTCGAGATTCCGGACAAAATCCCGTTTCCGGCTGATGAAGATCACGCCTATAAACGAGCACAGTGTTTGTCATTCTATTTACCGCAGTTGCTTTACATCGATGAAGACTCCATCAAGGTTTCCATAAAAAACAACGAAACAACCATTAAGAAGCACCTGAAAGAGACCACATTAAACGACACGGGACTCGATCGCATGTGTACCAACCTGGGTATATTTTATGCGTTGGCTGAGCATGTGAGTGTTTACCTTTGCTTTACTGATTTGCATGCATTCGAAACTGATTCGTTATAATTTATAAAACTGTTCATTTTTTGCGCAGGTTTCGCACATCCTCTGCCCAGATTTCGATTTCTACCCCGCTGTCGTTGAACATCAAACGCAAGTTGCCTTTCCGTCCGCGCTGAAGTACCAGAGTGGCAAGGTCAGCCGATCAGTTCCAACAGTTGCAGTTGCCGTGAGTTCAGCCGTGGTTTTCGAGGTGGATGGGTTTGTGGAGAGCATTATTCAATTCGTGTTGGAAAACCCAACTACAGCGGTCAGTTTTACGAGGTGTTTCACTTACTTACTAATGGTGAAACTATACATAACCAATTTTTTTAAATAACTGGAGTAGGACTGAACTAGCTTTTGATGACTAATTATTGAGTTCTCCTTACTTCTCACAAAACAAATCACATGATACAGTCATCAATGATTTAAGCGGAAAACGTACCTTATATCAATTTGTTTCGACTGCATTAAAGCTACAGTGGTAGCCTTAGACAAACTAAACTAAGCAACCTCCGTTTACAGCATGATTTGCTTGGACTTATTTTATTAAAAAAACTGATTAATTTTACAGTTTTAGCTTTTGCTATCTCTAATTCCGCTTTACTTTGTTGGAGTATTGTTGTCCATGTAAACATGAGCGGGTAAATAACTGCGATAAATATGTTCTTTCAGTGGTACGAATGGATCCGCTGGACTGTCTCGCTTGGCGGGAAGCAGTGCTTCGCTGTTCGAGCAGGAGCATTTCGAGACCTTCCGGACTTCCCCTTCACCAGAAATAAGCAGACAATCCTCTCCTATCTGAGCAACAATCCTGATTGCGGAGCTTCCACTTCCCAGCTGGTAAACCTTCGCATCCCGAAACATGTGAACTCGAAAGGCCAAAAAAAAGCGAACGCCCTGGTGTTCTACGTCGATCAGATGGAACGAGCAATACGTGCCCGGCTAAATGCGATGGGTATGTGCCCTTTGAAGTAGACTAATTTGAGTAACTCTCAAATTAAGTTAGTAAGAGTAACATCTCCCCGCATTCGGATTTGTAACTAAACGACACACTTGCCACTTAAATTTATCATTCCGGTTGCAGTCTCTGAAGACTGACATGTTTCTGTATTGAGTGTATAATTACAGAGGAGATTTCAAAAGCTACCGACTACGGCACCGATTGGACCGCTGCCGCACGAAAGGCCCTCTCCCTGCTTTTCGGACTCAGAAAGCCGCGAAGAGTCCGTCAGTGCCCTGGATAGCAGTGACGAGCAGCTGGAAAGTGAAGTGTTGTCCACAGTTCCGGCTGAGCAGCGCGCTCCAAATATGATTGCAACGGCAAAAGCCCTTTCTTTTGCCAATGCATCCGGCGCTAGCCTTGCGGTATCGGAATTGAGCTTCAAAACTTGGTTCAAGGTCACAGGGAGGACACATTTTGCGGAGAAACTTCGGTCATCCGATCTGCCCGACTCCGAAGAGACAGTTAAGACCGTGGCTGCAGACTACTGGTCTAAGCAAACAGCCTGGAAGAAAAAGGTACACTTATTCTGTTTTCCGTAAAAATATTTCTTTCCGTCATTAAGGGCGGGAGAATACCTTAGTAATCGAAATCGATTTAGCTGTTTGAGAGGTCGTATAGATGTAAGAAGCAGGCTGAGGTAGAGCAGACTGAGATTGACCGGGGCGGGCGGGGGGGGGTGCAGCAAAAGTTTGCTAATCGCGGCGCGGGTGTTCAAGTTTTAACTTGTAAAGAGCCTTATTTTTCACTTTGATCGTGAGGAGGGGGGAAGCAGTGCCCGGACTTCCAATTAGTCCCCACTGGTTCTGTCAATTTCGGTCAGTAGCCATATCCCGTCCCCCTTTAGTTGTCTTTCACAGGAGTTGACTATGGAAGCCGCCCAGTGCGAGACGCAGACGCATCATGATGAAGCTGATGATGCCTGTATCGCTGTAAGTGACATTTTTAAATTATTGTGAATGATATAGGAATGATTTCAGTTAATACTTTCAAAACAGTTTCACCATTTTTTTGAAATAGTCACATAGTACGGGTGCGCACTAACACTTGTATCCCCGATGAATTCACTCAATTTGTTTTGCTTAAAACTAAAAACTCAAAGAACAATTGAGCATGCTGTTTGATTTTTATTGCAAACGCTGCCGTTACACTTGTAATTAATTGATTCTTTCCCTCGCACCACATAGGCAGGTATCCATGCCATTGAACAAAAGGGGACAGTCGAAGTATTCGCAGAAGGAACACATGAATTGATCGTTGAAAATCGTCCCGTTATGTCAAGATTCGATGCACCCCGCGTCTCCTCGGCTGCTTCTCACACCGCACCTCAACAGCACTCCACGACATCCAGCTTCGCGAACTGGTTTACCATACAGGGAATCTTCGATGCCAAACTCCGGTTAATCGACATGGGTGTGAACGAAGACATCATCACGCAAGAAATGTTGCAATCCGTCGCGCGAAAGGCCTGGATGACGATGTCATCTCAGCAGCACCAGGCAAGTGCGGTCGACACCGAGTATTTGCTTAAGGCTCAACCATTGCAGCTATCTAGTTTTTTGCCACCTAGGTCTGGAACATTGATGATGGTGCTGGTGGCAGCAGTTCTTCACCGCACATTTCCCCCTCCCGCAATGTCTCACCCAAGCCGTTGGCCGTGGTCGTTGTCGAGACTCAAGTCGGGTCTATGAGCAGCCAGGTGTGTAACCGGAAAATGCACTGTTTACCTCGCTATTTTATCAACTAAAACAGTGATTCTGTAATTGCAGCGTCCTACTGCAATCACACCCATAAAATTAAGTACCACCCACGTTTTGCCAGATGAGAAGCGTGATGGGTCGATGGTAAACTAATATCGTCTAGCTACTGCTTTATGCCTTGTCATGTTTTTTATAAGGTTATATTTTGTAGGTGATAGACGGAGGTGGCGGTCATCGCGGCAAAAAACGCCGAAACCGAAGCGCAACAAGGGCGACCAAAAACAAGACTCGTTTATGTGGCATCTGTGGTGGTCGATCTGGTGGTCTTGCACCTTGTTCGCTGAATGAGATCTGTCATCGCTGGATTTGTGAAGGGTGTTGCTTGAAGTCGATGACATCGGAGCAGTGGAAACAGCGACAGACAGCGGTGGATTACCACGAGCCGGAAAGTCCGTATTTTGTCATCTGTGCTCATAGTCATGATGTTAAGGTTGTCTGAAAATGATTTAACGCCAAGAACCCCACCTTGTAGTTCTTTCTTTTTTTCCTCTTAATTTTTGGGGTATTGAACATGAGTATTACATGCTGTTATGTTACTGTTATGCTACAAACCTCTTCGTTTACGCTTTTGGGAATTATCAAAATGGGGGCTGAGGATGATAGTAAATTACGGTACTCTTCATTATTGTTACTGCAAAGTCTCGCTTGCATCCAACGCAACGCGAAGTTCACTAAAACAAACTTCGTTCAGATAGTGGAACCCGGCCCGACATTTTATTTGAAAGTACAGTTGCTGGAACTGGGTTTACCTGTAAATAAGTTGAAAATTCAAGATATTATTTAATTACTTGGCATATGTAGACCTTTAATGGACTATTCTACTCCGTAAAACATTTTTTGAAGAACTATGATAAGATGCGATATTCACATCTGCTTACCTTAGAAGAAGGCGTATTTTTAGTTTCATAAGTGCAACAGAAATAACATACTGTACTGGATAACGATAAAATAGGTTGAAGCTTCTATCATCCGGCCCTTACAACGTCTCCGTACATCAACACACTGTTTATAACATAGTATCAAACGTTTAGAAACCTAACCCAAACAAATTCAACCAGATCTCACCGATGACATATAGATAAGTATGCGATAAATTCAGTTGGCGTAGCCAAAGTGGTTTTGATTCGCTCAGTAGAGGGCGCTTCGATCAAGTTTTTCATGCAGACCGATTCAACAATTAACTCGATTAGCATACATATGGACCATGAGGAACTCGTGCTCTTAAAAATAAAGTCTGAGTTCATAACAAAGACTGTCGTATAGGCGTATTATTGTTGGCACGATTGATCGGAGTCGTTCTAGTTCCTTAAATCGTTCACGGGAGAAAACCAGTAAAACGATGACCTGTCAATGATATCTCGCTTCATTTCAGTATCAGTCTCTACACCTAATCAAACTCTGGATTTTAGCTCCGCAACATGTTTATTTCTCTCAATATCTTTTTCTTTCGATATTGAAATGTACATGTCACGACGGTGGCCAGTGCGGCAATAAATACTGGAAAGGTTTTCTAAGTTTTAAATGGTCTTTGTTTTTAGATTGCAGTACAAGTATAAGGAACGTGGAGATAAATGGGGGCTGATTAGAATTAGGCATACGTATAAGTATAAGAGAAGTGGAATAGGTGGGGGATACTAGTCGGAGGCATAAGTATAAGTATAAAGTATAAGTATAAAGTATAAGTATAAGAGAAGTGGAATAGGTGGGGGATACTAGTCGGAGGCATAAGTATAAGTATAAAGTATAAGTATATGGGAAGTGGGGATAGGTGGGGGATAATAGTCATAGGCATAAGTATAAGTATAAAGTATAAGTATATGGGAAGTGGGGATAAGTAGGGGCTACTAGTCATAGGCATAAGTATAAGTATAAAGTATAAGTATAAAGTATAAGTATATGGGAAGTGGGGATAGGTGGGGGATAATAGTCATAGGCATAAGTATAAGTATAAAGTATA
>LRSR01008900.1:0-15131 GCA_001579985.1 Hypsibius dujardini | reverse complement strand
TCTGTCTGTCTGTCTGTCTGCCTGCCTGCCTGCCTGCCTGCCTGCCTGCCTGTCTTTCGGTCTATCCATCTGTCTGCCCACAATGCAGGCTTGTCTGTGAGCTGAGTTAGGACAGTGGCAACGTAAAATCTTACGATCGTTTAGGAATGGGGACTTCACCCAAGGCGGCGTTCAGATCAGCTTCGGAGATCGGTATGAGGGTGGGGGCAGTTCGTCTGATTGTCACCGTGGCAGGTCGTGAAATTGTCTGCTGCTGCTGCTCTCCCTTGATGGCCCGTGGCGCCACCGTCGCTTCCGCAGTTCCCTTGCTGCCCTTGGACGTGGTCGAGGCACCAGAATCCGATGCGGAGTCAGGGATATCTACCGCCTGTGGGGCATCCTCTTGCTGAGCCGGTCGAGCAGCGATTGACGCCTTCGGGTTGGGTCGCACTGTGGCATGTGGTTTCGGCTGCGGCACCACCTCGGGAGCGGCCTTTTTGGGGGCACGCTTGAGTCGCTCCATCAGCATGCTCCGATCCTTCTCGTCCAACTGCAGCAAGCTCAGTTTTAAACATCGACAGTGGCGTCTTCGGTGTGGAATATCGAACACAAATTTCAAAGATGGCACAATTTTCGTCGATGAAACTAACGATTTACGTTCAGTTCTGTTCTTCAACCACCTTCACTGACCGCTTTGGTGAAGGTGAGGACTTTATCCCCAATCAGTCCGAATGCGAAGAGGAGGTAATTGAGGGCGGCATTACGCACGTTGGCATCGCGATCGCCAATCTGCTGGGAGACCAGCTTGATGGCCACTTCGGGGGACGGCACGCACGCCTCCATCCCGTACGTCTCCATAACCCAGGTGGCGAGATCGATGCATTCTAATCGGAAGGGAAAGAGCCCACAAATTAGCGTCCCAATTAGTGTCCTGCATGGAGGAGGAAGAGTCCTACCCGATCGCTGCTTGGCGTTTTTGGACTTCATTCCATCAGCCAAGAATGCGTAGATCTTGGTGGGGGCGGTCAAGCTGCACAGCTGCTGTACGATGTTCTTGATGCCAACTTTGACGGTGTCTTTGGGGTCTCCGATCTGCGAATAGCCGAAAAGTTCAAACAAACTCTTCCGTAACTTGATTTCCAGTGATCGATCAAGACTTCCGCTGTACCTTCAGCAGAAGATACGGCACGAAGCAGTTGACTTCACCGTCGGTCAGTTGGTACACTGGGTCCTCGCTGAGCTTCGCAAACAGCAGCTGAAGGTATTCCAGCCCTTTGGCCAACACTTGCGGATTCGAGTCGAAGAAGCGCAGGCTGAACCACTTGAGAATCAGATCGATGACCGCGATCGTCGGCTCCCTTTTCACGTTGAGATCCTAACAGGATGCGCAGAGGAACTTTACGCATTGAGACGACTCACTCTTACATTTTTTGTCAGCGAACCTCTTGCAGAGCCTGAATGGCCTTGATCTGGTTCTTGAAATCGGCACTGAAGAACCATGCCAGCAGGTTGGAGGAGAAGCACGGCGCGTCCTTGCCCATCATCTGATCCTGCAGCTGCTGGATAAACTCCTTGGTCGGTGTTTGGAAGCTCCACTTCAACGTCTAACAGAGCAACAGAAAACCGTTTTATATCAAGGATTAACACAATCAAGTAACTACAACTGGCGGAGAAACTTGCTGCGGTTGATCGAGAGTGAGTGAAGGTAAAATCGAAGCTTCTCTCATTTCACCTTAAGCAGTTTTTCGTCATTTGCCCGTTGCTTCTTCGCATTCGGCTGGACGATGATGTTCGGGCCGGAGTCCTCCACAACAGCTGCCTTGCCTTTGGCTGCGGGTGCGGCCTAATCGATGACAACGTAAAGTCGTTATGAGCTCAGAGCAGAGGAAAAAACAAAAGGGATTTACCTTGCCGGCCTTCACCACTGTTCTACGCGGCGCCTGTTCGGACGGCGTTTCCGGAGTGATGGCAGGTGTGTCGTCGTCATCGGGCTCGCTGGGCGGCTTCTTGACTTCCGCCGCTGCCTTTGCAGGTGCCTTCGCAGCAGTCGGTCGGGCAACCGGCTTCTTCACGTTCTTCGCCTGCAACAGAGAAGGGATGATAAGGGAAGTTATAAAATTAGCTGCGAATTAGTGTGAAAGATTTCAATCAAACAGACAAGAGACATTGAGACTGGAAAAATCGATACAGACAGGAGACATTGAGACTGGAAAAATCGATTCAGGCACTTACATCGGCTGCTTTGGCGGGTGGCGCTTCCGTCTTAGCAGGAGCCGCTGGCGGTGCCTTTCGCCTCGGTGCAGTTATCACCGCGTTCTTACAGTAATCGGTAATCTAGACAGGCAGAAAAACTTCCCCTCAAATAAAGCGCGACAAAGTCGAGTCGAGTACGAACGCAGCGCACCTTTGCCTTCTTCAGGTCGTCATCGATCGTACCAATAAACGGTGCCATCGCCTTCTCGCCGACAACTTTCAGGGCAGTACCGAGGGCCTCCGAAGATGAATCGCGCACCGAAGCATCAGGATCGCCAATGTTCTTTCAATTGTCAAACAAGGAATGATTATTTGCGCGGTAGTGTGGGTGAAAATGAGCTCATTTCTACCTTGAGCAAGGCCTCCACGTAAACTTTCAGCAGTTTCTTCGGCAGATCCTCCGGGTTGCACTTGCAGAAGCACCGTGTGAGGAAGAGCGCAGTCTCCGCCTTGACGGAAGGCGTCTTGTGGGCGAGTCCCTCCAAGACACTCTCAGTGATGCTCTCCAGGGTAAGCTGTCGACCAACAACAGCGACTCAGCACGGTGAAAGGGGAAGGGTAGTCAGCCACAATTCACGGTGAAAGGGCAGACTCAGCACGGTGGAAGGGGAAGGGTAGTGAGCCACGGAAACAGGATAGCACGAGAACTCACCGATAAGTAGCAAGCGTCAATGGCTTCCCTCATCACAGTCACGACGTTGACCTTCTTCTCCTTGAACTTCTCGATAATGACAGGTACCGCCTAGGAAAGAGAGACAATCTATAGGCAGTCCGCCTTCCAAGTCAACTCTTAAGGTTCATTTTCGGGGCACTTACAGAGCTGGCGCAAGGTCCAAATTTCTGCTTGACACCCTTTGCAAGGTTGGTCAGGCATTTTCCCGCCAGAGCAACCACAACCACGTTGCTATCCTTGGCAATAACCTGTTACAGAAAATGAATCAAGTAAGAAAAACTTATTCGACCAGATACGCCTGAAAGAAAAATGTAATCATCGGCCACAAAGAAAAACAAGAAGGTCGAATGAGATGTAGGAACCTTTTTCAAATTGGAAACAGTCTCGTTATAATCTCCCTCCATCAGTTTAGGATGATTCGAGTTCGTATCCAGAAGCTCCAAGGCCTCTTTGCGGTCAGTCCACTTCTTCGACTGGAGCTGCTCTGAGAAGTTTTCCGGCAGGGTCTTCAAGACTTCCACAGGATCAACCAGGTCTTCCGGCTTTACCTCCTCTGGTTCCTCTTCAGGCGCGGCATCCCCTGTAAAAGAACTGCTGCGTACAGTACCCACTCGCCGCCATGCAGGCACCAGAAATGTCCTTACCAGAGGCTCCGGCTTGACCGTCTGCATTATCCGCCACTTGGGCAGCCTTGATCTGCGAACGGACCAACTTTTCCGGAACCGCTTTTTCGCCCTTCTCCTTGAGCTTAGCGAATTCAACCTCAAGTTCGCCGAGCTAAAAAAACATGGATAAAACAATTGAGCCGCTGTGCGAAAAGCTAGACAGAAACGAACAAAAGACGGGACACCACAAATCCAGGCACGGCCACTTAAGACAATATGTTCTGTGATTTAAAAACAGTCGAAAACTGAATACACACATGGCCACAATTTTGGGTGGCAGAGTTTGAGCCGTCAGGGTGGTCTGAGTTTGAGCCGTCAGGGTGGTATGAGTTTGAGCCATCAGGGTGGTCTGAGTTTGAGCCGTCAGGGTGGTCTGAGTTTGAGCCATCAGCGTGGTCTAAGTTTGAGCCATCAGCGTGGTCTAAGTTTGAGCCATCAGGGTGGTCTGAGTTTGAGCTATCAGGGTGGTCTGAGTTTGAGCTATCAGGGTGGTCTGAGTTTGAGCCATCAGGGTGGTCTGAGTTTGAGCCATCATCGTGGTCTGAGTTTGAGCCACTTTGGCTAAAGCTTGCCACTGCTTTCTCCTGAATCCTTGATTTAATGCCCGGCCAGGCGGAAAAATTAAGATTTGAGCAAGCTGCTCCAAATTCCGCCAAAATAAACAAGTTAAATCAATCGATCAATTGAGTAAAGGCTGCACGGTCAGCTGTGGTCAAGAGCGCGTGCGTGCGGTGACTTAATCCGGCTCAAACTCGGACCACCCTTTCTGGCTTAAAGTCTGCCACCCAAAATTGTGGCCATGTGTGTACCTGCACGGAATTCAATGCGGCGAGATGAGGCTTGATCAATTCCCCAATCCACCGGTAAATTTCCGTCATCAGTAGTTTCGCCTCTTCCCGGACATTCTTATCGCGGTCCGACAGCAGCGGAGGAAGCGCTTTCAAGACCACCTTAATCGACACGTACTTCGACCCAAAAACCCTGTAATCACCAATATACTGTAGACGTCCGCACATTTCGGGGAGAACCGCGTTCGGTTTAACGGAACACTCGTAAAAATCAGCCTAGCTTTGATTGTTTCAAATGTAGTAACACAAGACTACATTTCGTTCGTTTACGGCCACTTCTGTAGTGCTGTAAAACACCGGGAATAGTTTCCCGTACTGGCCGGTCAAACTAACCGAGCGCCGGACCGAACAGTGCACCGTTCCGTTCCGTTCCGTTCGGCGGAACGGAACGGCAGTCTACAGTAATCGATTAAAGCCGTAATACGGTCAGACCTGAACCGGCCGGTCAAACTAATCGAGCGCCGGACCGAACAGTGCACCGTTCCGTTCCGTTCCGTTCCGTTCGGCGGAACGGAACGGCAGTCTACAGTAATCGATTAAAGCCGTAATACGGTCAGGCCTGAACCGGCCGGTCAAACTAACCGAGAGCCGGACCGAACAGTGCCGTTCCGTTCGGCGGAACGGAATGGCAGTCTACAGTAATCGATTAAAGAAACCATAATACGGTCAGACCTGAATAGGAACACTTACCGTAAAGCGTTACGAATCACGCCGGCGCATCCGGACACGATCTTTGGGGATTTGTTGGTCAAGCCTTTGATCAGCTCCTCCTGAAAAGAACCAAACAATTTTTACGTTATAAGAAAGCGGCAAAGATGTGCAAGGGCCGCCTTAAGAGAGCCTTACAAGGGTCGCTTCGTGCTTCTCCAACTCAAAGTAGAGCATGACGATTTCAATGGCTTTCTCCTTGGTTTTGGCCCGATTCGAGAGGATGCACTTTGCGACGATCCCGCTGACCAGCTCGGGACAGATCCTGAAAAGGCGGGGAGCAAGGAAGATGCGCGTGTACAACAACCAAATGACCTGTACTTTCGCGTTAGACAGGGACAGTCGTACTGGAGTGGAACGTGTGCATGGCTTGTGTGCACCGTACACACAGCACAAGCGCCGCGTGGCCGATTAAACGTTCCACAGCTCGTACGCTGTCCCTGTCTAACGCGACATACAGTAAAAGATTAAATAAAGGCATCCAATTCCGAAATTCGCACATAGCTTGATCAATTTTATTGATTGATTACATGAAATTAAAGGTGGGAGAATTTTGCTTAAAATTGAAAAGCAATAAACGGGAAAATCTGGATCCCGCAAATGAAAGAGCTGCTTGTTATCGACCTCCTGGACTTGAGGTAGGCTGATCTCCTTGAGGTAGGCTGATCATAGCCCTAACGCCACTCCGCCAAGTAAATAAAATAACAAACACGCCGCTCGTAAACCACGAGTTTGAAGAATCGATCGAAAAGGGAAGTCAAAGCATATCTGCACACTTACTTGCCCGCAAGCGCAGGATTGACGTTGTCCACAAAATTCCAGGCAGCATCCACTCCTTTCTCCTGTGCCGCCTGATGGGCATCCTGCACAAAGTCCTTCACCCGTCCAGCGAACTTTTTGAATTCCACATCATCCGGCTCACCCTGAGAAAACACCTTCACGAGCTCGTCATACGCTGACGCCCTTGCATTCCAATTCTGAAACAAATAAAACGTGGAACTGATTGTACAGATAAGTGCTTCTTTGATTGATTGATTGATTGATTTCATGTTCAATTGCCATTAAAAATAACAGAAAGACACCAACTTGCCTTGTGCTTCAGTTTCTCCTCCGTACTGAGCTTCGTAAAGTCCTCCTGGACGTTAGAACCTTCATCATTCATGGTTTGAATGATGTGGTTGGGAATGAAGATCGTTCAGCAGGGAAATCTCATAAAAAAAGACTTCCCGTCAAGGTGGAAAATTTTCAGCCTTCCCACAACCTCGAGTTTGCGCTTCCTGCTGGGGCCTTACTCCCCGTCCTACAGCAGCAAAAAAAAATGTAAATTCAACAGCTTCCAAAAAATGTGACAAAAAAAGGCAAGTGAGATTCTGGTCAAACCAAAAATTCAGACGAAAAATTATGCCAACCTTGAAGACGTCTTCAAATTATCACCCGATTCCCCAATCTGGTGACAACTTTATCTCATCAATTGAAACGAACAAAATTTACTGAACCTCTTAAGAATAGAATTCTTTCTGACAAGGTGACGAAAATCAGTTCGCGCCAAATGTAAAAGAAGAAGAGGAAATAAATGACGCTGAAGACGTCCGCAAATTTTTCCTTGCTGCCTGATTCAAATGATGTTCGAAACCATTTCAAAAAATTGTCGCCAATGGACCAGGAAACCGGGAAAATAATCCGTGTTTCTGGATTTCTGACGATCCCGAGAATTCAAGCAGAAAAAAAAATCAATTATTTTTTTAAAAATTTTGTTTTCAAGGCAAATTTTTTTTTTCAATGGTTTTACCTCAGTTACTTACCTATAATAGTATCCCCTTGGCTTGTGCCTGCAAGGCTGCACGTATGGATGTCGAGCAGCCCGATGAAGGGGGTTCAAGGAACTGAAGAGGATCGTGCGGAAATAAAAAGGGGAAAATGTGACGACCGTTTTCGCTTCACATGAAAGAATTTTGACATTTGCTTGACATGTGAAAATCAGCCGTTGGCGATTGATTTTTAGAACATGAGATGGCTAACTTTGAACATTGATCAGCTAGCATGGAACGCTGCATCTTTTCTAAAACGAACATTCTATATTTTAACCGAACGTTGGGGACTAAATATTAGCGCAAATACATTTAAAAACGAGCAGAATCCTCAAATGGTAAATACAAGCCGTAACATGTCTAAAATCCGACTGTTGGGTTCTAAAAACCGAACATCGGATTTTCGTAAAGAAATCAGAGGGTTCGAAAAGGGAAATGTCCAAACTTCATACTCAGAATGCGCCCTGTAATTATCGTCTTTTTCTCTAACGTAAGAGTCCTAATTTTAATTTCCCACAGTCAATTCGGACCAGCTGACTTCTGTGCCGGCCATCAACAGTTAAATTTCAAACTTCGCAGTTCGGACCTAGAGATCTTTTGTTCTCCCTCCAGGATGACTTCGAAAATCTTCACGAACTTGGCTCTGCAAGAGGCCACCAGCTGTCCGCAGTGCCACAACACTTTCACCTATCGCCACCGAGAAGCTGGATTGGAGGCACTGCATCGTCCGTTAGTGTTGTGCTGCGGCCACAAGGTCTGCTTGGAATGCCTGCAGAAATCATTGTCCGCCAACTCCCCGATCCCTGAAGTGGAGGAGCAAGTGATCACGCCGCTCAACTGCCATGTCTGTGGGCAGCTGCAGCCGCGTCCGGCGGGACTGCGTGAAAAGGACATTTTCCGGACATTTCCCCTGGACACTTACACCGTGGGTCTGCTGACGGTGCTGGAGAACTTTGGAGCGGCCTATCTCCCACAATTCGCCACGGTGGTTGAACCCATCCCGTTGGCGTTCCGGCCGGCCGTGGCGGTAACTTTAGTGAATCAAGGTGAGTGGGTAGCGGGAGCGGAAAACAGGAACACCCAAGAGCCAAGCAAACTTTTTCCTCGTTTGCGATGTCCTTGTTGTGTTTGTTTTCAGTGAATCATAAAATATAAAAGCGGACTCAGTGCCAGAAGGTCGAAAACTGAATTTGTTTTTTTATTCCGGAGAAAGATTTTCCATTTCCGTTGAAAACTGGCTACATTGATTGATTGATTTCGTTCAGTTAGCTCGTTTTTGCTTATTTGATTGCTTGATTGATCGGTTGATTGATTGGTTGTAGATCGTTCTACTGCTTTTGAGATGTGGTAGATTCATTTCGGCTGGTGAGTGAATTTATGCTACTCGGCCCACATGGCAAGTGAAATTATTAATCTTTCAGCTCGCGCCCGCGAAATGGACGCCCTGGAACGAACGACTTTCTGTCATTTCTGCGCCGGTTCGGCCGTCGACTGGAAGTGCTCCGCCTGTGACGCCACCATCTGCTTCCACTGCACTGGTCAGCACGATGTGGAATGCCTCGCCAAGGATACCGCGCTCATACCCTTTTCGCTTACCGGGGAGCTGATTCGAATCGTCCCGAAGGTTCCGGAAACGCCGGACCACGTCTGCTCATGGGATTGTATAATCATTGATGGACATGGGCATAGCCGCTCGCAATGCAAACCCGCTGGCACACCCTCGAATCCGAAAAGCGTCACTTTGGTTGAGGAGGACCTCTCGGAGATGCATCCGTACATCGAGAATCTGATTGCTAGCACTGTCGAGTCGATCGCCGAACTGACGAATGCCAAGCAAGACATCACCGCCTTGTTCGAACTGGACCGGGCTTGCCTCACGGGATTCTTCGGTCGACTGGCCACGGCCTGCACTTTCAGCTGTAACATGCTCCTGCGGAAGCAGACAGAGGTGGATGGGAAACGGTTGGCGATCCTGCGTTCGCTGTCCTCGTCATTTGCCCAGCAGATGCGGCACATTACGTTCATGCAACACCGGTGGAACTCCATTGTAATGAATTACGCTCGTTTTGCCATTGACCTGCAGCGAGAACAGGCGGCCTTCGAACGCGAACTGCAGGCGTGTGTGTTGTGGAATCCGCCGGAGTTGCTGACGAAACGGGTGAAGATGGACCGGTTCACCGAAGCGGTGTGGGAAAAGGGGATCCCCAAGGGTATGCGGCGGTGCATCGAAAAAAGCCGGTTGGATCTGTCGCTGCCGGATGCAGAGTTGGGCCACAGCCAGGACGCTGCGCCGGTGTCGGCATTCTTGGTTAAGCCGGACGGACCTAGGGGCGACTTACGGAGGTACCAGTTTGCTCAGCCTTGTTCGGCCTTGCCTTGTCCCGTGCCTTCTCGGACCGATCGCGACGCCGCTAACCTTCTGGAACGGTTTCGCGAGTTGTATAATGTCGACGGAATGGTATGGTCCATTTTCAAGTATATTTCTATAGCATTTCCCTACATTGTGCTGTTGTTCAGTTGTTGGTCGGTTTCTATGCCTGCCGACCTGCCTTGCTATTTTTTGTCTCTTGGTTGTCTTTTTGTCTGTCTCTCTGTCTGTCTCTCTGTCTGTCTTTCTGTTTCACTGTCTATCTGCCGGTTTGTCCATCTATCTATATGTTTGTGTCTGTCTATCTGTCTGTCTGTCTGTCTGTCTGTCTGTCTGTCTGTCTGTTGTTTATTTCTTTGTCTGTATGTCTGTATGTCCATCTATCTATGTTTGTGTCTGTCTGTCTATCTGTCTGTCTGTCTGTCTGTCTGTCTGTCTGTCTGTTTGTTTATTTTTTTGTCTGTTTATTTGTTTGTCTGTATGTCTAAGCATTTGTATGTCTGTCTCTGCCTCTACTTGCATACATTTTGTAGTTCTGTGGACTGTTGGTTTACGTCTTCCTGTAGGGCTATCTTTTAGTTGACATGGTGTCTCTTTCCATCCCCAGGTTCCGCGTTCCTGGTTTCCGGAGTTTTGGGGATTGATTGATCAGAGAGCCGGTTTATGCGTCGTGACGCACGTGGAGAATCCGCCTGCCACCTTCTGGATCCGCATTTGCAAGAGCCGAGAGGAGGATTTTCGGAAGCTGATCGCTTGGATGCAGGAGTACTGTGTGGACGCACCTCGAGTTGACAGTGAGATCACCAGCGGACAGATCTATGCCGCCAAAATCGCACCATACAAACTGAACGCTTGGAATTGCGGACGGTATACAATCAACGACAAGATTGAGTACACTGGAGGGTCCAGGGAATGGGCAAAAGGGGCAGGGCAAGGGGGGGACGTTTCAACCAATCAACCACCTGACCTGCAGCGGTTGCTTTCTCCCTGCTTTCTTCCATTCTCAAACATGCCACCCCCTGCCCCGCCTCTTTTGCCCATACCCCGGACCCTCCAGGATACTCAATCTTGTCGTTGATTGTGTATTGAAACGGAGGATCATTTTCCTTCATCTTGTGCGTTTCGTTACTTTCTGCCTTTTATTTTAGGACTTACAATCAGCAGTACAATAGTGGTCTCTGGTAATAATCTCTTATTACGGCGTATTTATATTTATTTAAATTAGTTTATTCTTATACATGAAGTTGTGGATTTTTTTCAGGATGCGAGTGCAGGTTATTTCGCAGGAAGCTTCTCGACCGTCCGGGGAAGTGTACAGCTGCCGCTTTATTGACATCGGTAAGCGGTGAACATTGAAACAAGTTAGATGTCATTTACGTTCGATACTGTAATCACTCGACGGGAAGAGGATCGAGCAATGTAATATCGTTTCTGTAGGTTGTGTGCAGCTCCTGACCAGAGTTGATCTTCGAGTCATCCCTCGGCGACTGCAGCTGTTGACGCCGTGCTCCCGTCCCGCCCAGCTGAGCGGTTTCACGCCGTACTACAATGGCCAGGTGGGATGCTGGTCACCGCGAGCGTGCGATCACATCTACAAGTGGCTCGCCGTGTCGGGGATCCCCTTCATGATTGTGGAGGATGTGATCGACGAGCGGATCTTGGTCGTTGACGTTTGGGTGCCGTCTGGAGTTCGATCACTCAAAGAGTTCTTGATGTGGGTAAACGATGGCCACCTGGCGCATATGTCGGCCGCGTTCGAGCGTGCGCGGGATGTGCGACGAGCGCTGTTGAAATCTTAGAATGGAACACTTTCGTTTAGTCCTCTTTTGATCGAAATTTCGGTTTTTTCCCCTTTCTCTCTTGTACAATACTAACTTGGGATAGAACGGAGATTTTCCCTTCCGATCAGAGTGGATATTCTTCACCAATACCTGTCCAAATATCATGATTTTACATTTGGGTCTCGGGCTAGAAATTACATCCGCGGTTTCAAACAAAATAAGGAACAAAACTTCCCGCACCACTTTGTGTTATGCTCCAGCGCTTGATTGATTGATTCATCAGCAACGCTTCCGAAGTTTCAATTTTTTTTTTATCAAAACTACTGTATAACATTTGATTTCAAGATTTTTACACAATTTCACTCCAAATTCGACTTGGAATCGATTGACATCAGCAGAATCTTACTTGGATGCCAGGGGGCGGAGCTATGGATAATTTCTGCAGTGTCATTCGGAAGCCTAGATTGAAATGTAGTTCCTAGCTCCGCCCCCTGGCATCCAGATGAGATGATGCTGATGTCAATCGATTCCAAGTCGAATTCGGAGTGAAAGGGTGTCAAAAATTTTGAAATCAAACGTTTTACAGTAGTTGGGATAAAAAAAAATTGAAACTTCGGAAATGTTGCTGATGAATCAATCAATCAAGCCCCGGACCATATGACAAAGTGGTGCGGGAATTTTTTTTTTTGGAAACCGCGGATGTGATTTCCAGTCCGAGATTCCAGTGTAAAATCATGATATATTGACAGGTATTTGCAGAAAAAATCCTACTCCGATCGGGAGGGGAAATCTCCGTTCTTTCCCAATTAAATAGTGCTTAACTAGGAAGTCTGTAAGGGCAGTTTTATCTGAAATCTCAAAATTTTTGATGGACGTTTTTTACGATTTCTGTTTCGCGCCGTTTTTTTTCAGCACTTGATGGCTTGCAATTTCTGTTTAAAGTGCAAGACATTTTCTGTGCTTCTTGTGGCTCTTACAGGGACACATAACAGATGATCTTAATCGTCTGTGTAAATTTAAAACAAAATTATTTCACTTGTCTGTCATCGTCGTGAAAAATCCGTACGAGAAGCTTAAGATTGAATTGTTTTATTAATTTCTTCCCGTGGATCATCCTATCGATATTTTCAAGTCAGTCCGATTGTTTTTCGATGAAAAATACTTTTTTGACGCGTCCTAAAATGACGCGTTTGTGATTTCCTTGCAGCGTCCTCTTTCTGTTGCATGTCTGCCGGTTTTGCTTTGGCTGACCGGATGTGCACTGGAATGGATTGAAACGCTGAACATAATTTTTGCTTGCAGTTTCTTACAGGGTATTGTTGAAAAGGAATGCGATTCCGATGACGAAGGCTATGAGGAATCCAGTTGTGGAAGCAGTGGAATGGCTGGATGATTAGTTTAGACTATGAGTCGCTTGATTTGATTCGGTGTGTTCGGTGTGCTTGAATCACCCGAGAGCAGTTCAACTGCACTGCCAGACCATCGAGGGAAGTGGAACGCCCATGTCGGCCTCTTCTCGATCTTTCGCCCGCTTTGTTGACCGAATATGGAATCATCTCCCTTTCCCACCAGAAGCTTATTTAACGGTTGAGTCCTTTGAGAATAACTTGAAGTCAGTACAGTGGAGCCAACTTTCCTGCGTGAAAGAGTACTTGCCTGGATGCTTTGTCTGAATGTCTTGCCATGTCTGAATGTCTTGCCATGTCTGAATGTCTTGCCATGTCTGAATGTCTTGCCATGTCTGAATATCTTGCCATGTCTGAATGTCTTGCCATGTCTGAATGTCTTGCCATGTCTGAATGTCTTGCCATGTCTGAATGTGTTGCCATGTCTGAATGTCTTGCTATGTCTGAATGTCTTGCCATTTGTTTTTTTTTGCCTAATTTAACAGTGCGCACTAATAATGTTTTTCATTTTCTCATTTTCGCCCGCCCTGTTTCCCTTCTTATTTTTTTCTGACTGCTAATGTTTCCTTTGGGCTTTTTTATCAAGAAAGTGTCGTTACGTCGCGCGGAGAGGAAGCTCCGGTGTAATGCGACGTTAAGCAGTTAAACTAACCAAATAAATAAATGAATAACACGGTTTGCAGCCAAGACGGATAAGTCAAGTCTTGAGTGTTGAATATTTGTGGCCCCACCTCTTTGCCCCGGACCCCCTGTTATTATGCCTTTGTCCGCAGTAAGCGTTAGAATTTAATCTAACGAAGGGCCCGGAGATGGGCAAAAGAGGCGGGGCAGGGTACTAATTGAACAATCAACCAATCAATCGACGGGGCTTTGGAGCAATCGGAGTGGAGTGGCGGGACATGGTAACGATTGGACAATCAACCAATCAATGAATGGAGCTCCGGAGTAATCGGAGCGGAGTGATGTTTGCCCTGTCGTGCGCAGCATTTATGCCAAATTAAAACTTGCCCAGCATTGGGAGTTTTTCCGTCAGATGTTGATTCTTTATCATTGTTTCTCAGACCGCAGAAAAAGTCATGTCGAAAAAATCGCCCCGAAATCCCCCTCAATTGGAGGACTTTGTCGCAGTACCATATCGAAAGCCGGGACTTGAGCAGAACGCGCAACACGGCCAAGCAGCAACTCCTTCCAGCACCACCACGAAAAAGGGGAAGAAAAGTCAAGCCAAGTCCACACATCAGCCCTCAACGTCCAACCGCAACCCAGTCGGAACAGACGCTAATCCATTCACCGGTATTTTCCCTGCGAAAACACAGACGGCGGACATCATTCCCCCCGTTGTGGATGAATCAGTGGAGGAATCTCCATCAGCAACGTCATCCTCAAAGGCATCCTCCAAGACCAAATTTGTGCCACTATTCTCGGCACACGGCGACGAATTGGAAATTAAACTTCAGGGCCGTCATCCGTGTCAGTGTATGTGTACGCGGCATGATTTGATCAACAATTGTATCAGCTGCGGGAGGATCGTCTGCGTGCAGGAGGGTTCCGGGCCGTGTTTCACGTGCGGCAGTCTAGTGTGTACCCTCGAGGAGGCGGCGAACCTGCGGAGGGGTGGATTAGACGCGGAAAAGACCAGGTAATTTTGTTGTTGCCATAGAAATTTGCGGAAAGTCGCGTGGAACGGCGCAAATCGACATTTTTAGAGGCGAGAGATGATTTTCTTGCTTGTCTTGTCTTTGATTGATCGATGCTTTGCATTCGATTGATTGATTGATGTATTGTATTCAATTGATTGATTGATGTATTACATTCAATTGATTGATTGATGTATTGCATTCGATTGATTGATTGGTGCATCGTATTTGATTGATTGGTGCATTGCTTTTAGTTGAGGCTACGTTGAATGATAGAATAAACTCGAAAATAGGCTCTTTACTGATTTTTAATTTCTCAATGGTTTAAATATTTGCATTATGTAGTTGTCCATCCGTAATATCGTTCTGGGTACGTGGATGTATCGTCGGGACGAGATTGAAATGGTCGTAGCAGTTGATTATGCATTGGTCGCTTATCCTGGATTGATTGATTTACACAATCACGGTTTAGGTGTTTATCTCCTTTGGCTGTGTTTTTGTGTATACTCATATCTTGTTGCCTTTATGGTTTCAGGAGGAAGATTTATGGTGCGGAAGAGCTGACACTAGATTTTAAGGAGATTCTAAAGGTCGGGGGGAAGGATGCGAGCTTGTCGAAAGCCGAGGCTCATAAAGCGCTGCTGCTGGAGTTTGACCGAACGGCAGCGCAGCGGACGAAAATCATCGATGATCAGGCCGATTATTACAACGAGAATACCTTCATGACTCCAGAACAACGGAAGGCAATTAGAGAGAAGGAGAAAGAGCTACGCGCCGTGCGTTTTGCTTCTAAGCTGGAGAAGAACCGACAGTTTGATTTGGACATTGCCGGCAGGAAGTTCCGCAGTCAGGCCGATGAAACCAGCGACATGTACGACGACCCAGGTACGTCCTGATTTTTTAGATGCTTATGTTTTATAGGTAATGCGAATCATAGACAGATCAACAGACAGACAGACAGACAGACAGACAGACAGACAGACAGACAGACAGACAGACAGACAG
>LRSR01008899.1:0-10477 GCA_001579985.1 Hypsibius dujardini | reverse complement strand
AAGCCTTTTTTGTGTTGAATAAATTGATTAAAATTAGAATTTGACGCTATCCGTTAGGGGCACACACATCGCGGGACATCTTTACGTAACCCAAATCATTTGATCATGATATTCACTCTGACCCTGAAACACAATCTCATTCGGAGGGTGTGCGGTGTTTAATTAGACGGAAGTGACGATTTATCAATCGGTTACACATTCGCACTAAAAGTAACTCATCTTCTAAGCATCCTTAAACAATTAAAAAATATGTTGTTCTGAAAAGAAATTCACCTACTGGTAGCCAATGAGTTGCTCTTTCTGATAAGGGTGAACGTGAAAATGGTCGGTTATGAAAAATCTTGAGCTCGTCATCCCCTTAATACCTACGGAAATATAACTTCCTCCACAACTGTGGATGCGTACGTGCGCGTTGTGCATGTGCGGACAAAACTATGCGGAAAGTCAGATAAAGTCCTTTTTCCTGGTACACATAAAAAAATTAAGTACGATAAGTCATATGAAAAGTCAAATTTTCACACAAATTATGCGCCATTCCGCACAGAATTTTTGAGGTCGTTCTTAGGACGTGTGACCACTCTTTTCATTCGTTTAAATTTATGTGAAGTGATATGTGTGAGCGTTCAAAATTTATACGCCTTATTCACTCTTATTCGAAACGCGAGCAGACTGTAGGATTTTAGAAATAAATGACAGAATAAAAGTATGTGCAGGGTGTTCAGGGTTTGGCATTTTGTGGGACGCAATGGTGGGGTTTCTAATTATAATATATTATATATTATATATAATTAAAACACGGCGAAATATGTGTCCAAAAATTGTTTTGAAACAGTTTCAGCATTTTCGTGAAAAAGTGCGAAATTTATGTTTACACGTTTCACGGCTGTGGGAAGACTGGAACAACATTCAGGCTCTATTATATCTTGGTTTGTTAAGCGTACGTAGTTAGATTGGCACGATTCGACGCTGTGCCCATTTGAACGATGTTTTTGAAAACAATTTCCAGAATTGTTTTTAAACAAACACAGCAACAGTTTCATAAATCGTATAACAGAAGTCTAAAATGAATTAAAAAATGATTAAAATGAATGCGATCGTACATTTTGTGGTGGTCGTACATAAAATGAATGATATAAGCCGCTGTTTCTACGTACAAATTTAAGGTGACAATTTGTCTTTTATGTGTATGGAAAAAAAAAATTGTACACCAGATGTGTACTAGGGTTCACTGCCACATCCAACTATGCTGGCACGATCCTGTTAGTTACCATCCGCAATTCCAAGAAGTTCATAGCCTCCATGTACAGTAAAACCATGTAGACATTGGTGGGGTGCAGGATGCGCTCTCCCTCTGCGATGAATTTTCGAATCACTTTGATCGAACCTTTCACAGCATGGGCCTCCTGCGTGGCCGGAAAGGGTGGAGGATAGAAGGCGTCGATGCGTTTCATCAGAGCTTTCCCTTCCTTGAGACGAGTGCGATTGGTGGTCTGACCGCAACTTCGACACGGAAGCTTGGCGCGTGCATCGCTCGGAATAGGTTGGAGGCACCGAACGTTCTTGCATTTCAAGGCCGTTCGGTCCGCTCCCTGCAAAAGGTCGCGTCATTACTTTAAAGCACTGCGATCGAAGCACTAATTTAGATGAAAAAAGAGCGGACTTACCATCGCCGGATCGTTGCACACCAGACACAGACAGGGCGTCCCAGAAAGACGAAGGTATCGGTCATTCCGCTGTCGCTTCGTGCAGAAGGTATCAGTCATGTACAGACTGATCTGTAAAAAGAAGTTTTGCGTCGTAATCTCAGTTGACGTGCTGATCGACTGATGTACAGACATACAGACATACAGGCATACATACAGGCAGACATACGTGCAGGAAGACAGACAGACAGACAAACAGACAGACAGACAATGCAAAATTACCTCTTCCCCTTCGCTCGTGCAAAAATCTGTTGGTCTCGGTCATGGATCGGATACAAGATTAAACCTTCGAAAGTTGTATCAGATATCCGTTTTGTGATTGGAGTGTTTCATACGCCCACCATGTTTAGGGTTGTTACAGTCTTGTGGTGTAAAATCACAAACAAAGAGCAAAGCCATTGAAAAAAGCCGAGTTCTATCCGACCCAGTAACCGGCCCATTCGGCCTGACTAGTAGTATCAGATATCCGTGCCTTTTTCGCACGAGTCGTAGATGTCGCGGAGGGCCGCAATCTCAGTCTTTGAAGCAGGGCCACTTCCCGGCACCGGCAAAGACCAGGCATTGTAAGTACACGACGACGCGTTGTCAATGGGTCCACTGGTGAGAATTAAACCTATTAGAGAGGTTGAAGCATTTCGGCGTAAGAGTAGCGTATAAAAAGTGTACGCTTACTCTACGGAGGACAGGTTGAAGCAGCCGGCGTAGCGTTAACGTAAGGTAACCTTAAGCAATGCTCTCCTTGAATTCTGCGTGAGTTTTAGAAAATACCATCTCGTAAAACCGAATATTTCTGCAATTCCATCATTCGATTTCTTTTTCTCGTGTCTCTGTTTTCTGTCATGAAATACAAATCCCTTCTGCTTAGGGATGGCATCAAATGGCAAATGTCAAATTCAAATTCAAATTCAAATCAAATCAAATCAAATCAAATCAAATCATGTTTCATGGGAAAAAGGAGTGATAAGAAATCAAATGATCAAATGATAAAATGACTTTCAGAATCAAATCAAATCAAGCTCTAGCTTTTCGCCATTTGATGCCATCCCTACTTCTATTGACGTACGCGAATGGTCTTTTAACGGACGAAGAGTTTAGTTACTCGAACGGTGGCGTGCGCGAAAAAAGTCGGCCTCTAAATTTTCTATTCCAGTTGAGTTCATTGTTTTCTACAACCCAGATGGCTAGTTGATACTGTTGCTTAGAATTTTTGAGTCATATTCCAGTAAATTGACCAGGGTTAAGTATACTGAATTGTCCTTACGCCGTGCTTACGTCGCCGCGTAAGGCCCACTGCTCCTTACGACGGGGGTAACGCATGGGGCGTAAGAGGTAAGTGTGGCCACGCCCGCGCACGATTTCAATTGGTCGATTTCCTCACGCTTACTCTAACGCTACTCTTACGCGCGTTGCTTCAACCTCTCTATTGTGTAGCATCCCACATTAGTGTTCCCTGCTGGCGGTGCTGGGTTGGCCAATGCCCTGCCAATCACGCTCTGGTTCTGCAGGATGCGGCTCAAAATCGTCCGCCAGATCTGGTCACTCGGATAGACTACGCCATCTGAGTCGAGAGTCCGTATAATAGCCTCGTTAGCGCTGTACGTGGATGGTGAACCTCGCGGCCACTTATTGGCCGGAATAATAGCAGCAGGGTCCAGCGGTAACTTATCGAAGTCGCTCTCTAGTCCTTCTTTCTGTCGACACGACCAAAAAGAGCAATTCGGTGTAAGGTAATACAGTAAATAAATCACAGAATCGGGACTTTAATCAATCAATCAATCAATCAATTGGCTTTATTAATATCACGATACTGCCACGAACCTTCAAGCGAAGGATGGCCTTGTGCGCCAAGATAACGTGGATAAACGTGAGGACTGGCTTCCCGTCGACCTTCATGAACTCCGTGTTGACTTTTCCCACACGCTGTTGCGTGTACTCCGGACGGCGAAACAACAGCCTGCATTCCTCCTTGTGATAGTCGTTCCAGTCGTTGCGCTGAAAATATAGATTTATTAGTTAGTTTTTAGTTTGTGTTAGAATTTTTTTAATTGCAGTAAAAGCATAAGATTATTAATAGAAAGAAATACTTGTATAGCGTTAAAATTTGAGGTCTGGTTGTGGTACCAGAAGATGCGCAAGTTTGAGTTCACATTAGTAACTTATCCATTGGTATTGACAATTGATTGATCGATTAAAACAGGCGACCCGGTTTCAGCAGTCAATCAACACAGAATCGATTAAATATCTAACATAATTGCAATCATAGGTAACATCGTTTTTCAGTATGTACAAGAAGGATCGACCGTCTTACCTGGCCTTCATTACTGCAGTAGAAGGCACGTTTACAGCCGGAGCAACGGGAGAAAACAACCCCAGAGGGACTGCTGACGCGGCAGCGATAGCACACCTCTCTGCGGTATTCATCCTCCAACTCGAAGACCAGACACCGCTGTACGGCAATTCATCGAGCCTTCTTTGTAGCGGAATGACCTGGCGCGGGGATTCCGGTTGGCTGGATCAGTCATAGTATCGTTTTCACATAGGACAAGAACACAAGAGTCGAGAGAACTACTTAAATTTTTATGACCTAAATTCATGCGGGAATGATGGAAAAAAACTACGCCTTTTCTTTTTCTGCACCGTCTCAAGATGTGTTTATCCGTGTTAGCGTACCAACAACGCATATTCTACAGTACACAGTAGGCTTTTGAGTGTGGTACACTGTGTGCGTGCTGTATAACACTGTAGATAAAACCATCAGGATTTGGCGCAAAACTGAACCAGTCGATCGAACACGATCTTAGCTTGGATGCGGTTACAGTTTCCAAGCACCCCTAGTAGCTCTCATCCCAAGCTGTCCGGTGGGACGTTATGTCTGGGTCTCGCATTCGATTCTTCGACCGGAAAACATGTGGACATTGTATATGCTGGCTGGCCGTATACAGACACACAGACACACAGACACAAAGACACACAGACACACAGACACACAGACACACAGACACACAAACGCACACACGCACACACACAGACATCACAGACACACAGACACAAAGACACACAGACAGACACAGACACACAGACACACAGACACACAGACAGCAAAGACACAATAGACGCACAGACACAAAGACACATAGACGCACAGACATACAGACACAAAGACAATCAGTGAAACAAAAGTATATAGCGCCGTGCTAAAGATTTCGGCCAATTGTAGTTTCCGTTTCCCTCTCACTGAAACTTGCGAACAATCAATTATATCGGGAACCTCATAGCTCATACTGAGAGAAACTGACACAACTGGGTCAAAAGTCTTGACTTCACGTACGTTATCCATCCGACAATTGACGCCACTTGTAAACCAACAGATGTCTGTCGTGCAGACGGACATGTAAATACTTTAAGCCTTCCAATTTATATAGAAACTTATGGTTATTTCGTGAGTCACGGACTTCTCCAACGTTTGAACGATGTCCGTCGAGAAGATCGGTTTTAACCTGTTAATTAATCAGACGAGAGCAAGCAATAAAAAAAACACATACGTCAACTTAGTGAATATTAATTATTTTACGGCGATCGTGCACTTAGACAATCTATTACTTTCTTTATTGACGGAACGACTTCTTATGCACAATAGAATGTTAGATTAGTTATTCATTGTTCGCTCGTTTGCGTCAATTTCAGACAAATAAAAGACCTTGTACTGAAAGCAAACATTATTGTCTACAGTATTTTTATTGTCTACATTCTTTCTCCGATAGAGAAACCATTAGCCATGGCAGCTTCACTGTGGTTTCTCGTCATTCTGAGCGGTCTCCTTTGTGAGTGCGCTTATTCTATTCAAACCGAGAATTCATATTCTCATCGTTAATTTCTTTCTCTCACAGATAATCACAACCAATTCACACCATTTGCTTTAATATCTTTCAATTCAGGTGGGGTCGTCTTCGGCCAGCCGGTGGTCGACGTCGTCGAAGTGGACGAGCCGGAGTCTCGAGGCTACGGCTACCAGCAGCAGCAAAGCAACTACGGCAACAACAACAACAACAATTATAATAACAACAACAATTATAACAATTATGGCGGTTACAGCAGCGGTGGTGGGGGCATTCTCAGTCAATACAACTGGGCGGGATCCGATCTGCCTTTACTGATAAAGGAACTGGGTAAGTTGTACAGGTAACATAGTTTACTTTTTGGCTTTCCCTTTAAAAATAAACTTTAATACAAGAATTGAAATTCTAAAAGTCGTTTAGAAGTGAAATTTCCATTAAAAACTACTTTTCGACAAATCTTTAGGGATGGCAAGAATTAACGGAGCTCAAAATTCTATTAAATAAAATTAGCACATATTAGTTATCAAATTTCGGTCTTGAACTCCTTAGTCGACTATAAAAAATTAAACTGAAAGTTGTCTATTTAAGGTTTTAAAATTGTACTAGTGTTTTTGTAAGCAAAAATTGAAATTCTTAGTTCATTAAACATTCAATTAGGAAAACTAATTTCGTTCGCTATTTCTATGTAAAATACGCCACTAAAAGGAATTATTATTTGCGACCTAAGTGAAAACTAAAAACGAATTACAAAAAAAAAAATTTTTTTTACTGTAGTTCCAGTTTTGCCGTAATATCTGTTCCAAGTTTGTTTTGAATCTGCTTGCTTCAGTTTTCATGACAGTTTCCCCCCCCCCAATGTATAATATATATTTTTCTTGCAGGTTTCGACGGATCCTCCAACAACAACGGCTACAACCAAAACAACAACTACATGAACAACAACTACATGAACAACAACAACCAACAGTATGGCTCAAATAAGAACCAAGACTACGGCTCCAACTCCTACGGGCCACAGCAGCAGACCCAGAGCTATACAACCTACAAGCCCATGACTACTACCACCCAACAGCCGTATCGTCCATATACCAACAGCATGAGCTATGGCGGATCGTACAACAACAACAACAACAACAACAACAACTACGGAAATAACATGTACCCCTAGTACACATGAAAAAATTAAGTACAAAATGTCATACCAAAAGACACATTTTCACACAAATTATACGCCATTCCGCACATAATTTGTGAGATCCTTCCTAGGGCGTGTGACCACTCTTTTTATCCGTCTAAATTTATGTGAAGCGATATGTGTGAGCTTTCAAAATTTCTACGCCTTATTCAATCTTATTCGAAACCCGAGCAGACTATACGTTTTTAGAAATAAATGACAGAATAAAAGTCTGTGCAGGGTGCCCAGGGTTTGGCATCTTGTGGGACGCAGTGGTGGGATTTCTAATTATTTTAAAACACGGCGAAATATGTGTACAAAAATAGTTCTAAAACAGTTTTAGCATTTTCGCGAAGGTTTGCGAAACTTTTGCTTTCACGTTTCGCGGCTGTGGGAAGACTGGAACAATATTCAGGCGCTATTATACCTCGGTTTGTCAAGTGTCAGTAGTTAGAAGGTTCGCGCGATTTGATGCTGAGCCCAGCTGAACGAAGTGTTTGAAAACAATTTCCACAATTTTTTTCAAACAAACACAGGTAATAGTTTCAGAAATCGTATGATAGAAGTCTACAGAAAAATGAAAGCATTGACCTAGAACTTTTCCGCCCATCTAGCCCTACGAAATTATTAAGACCTGAGCATATTCTTAGGGTCTTACAAAGCATGTATAAAATACGCCTTGCGAACTAGATTAGATTTCTCAAAGGATTTTTGTCAGACGCGTTATTTTTCCTGTGTAATGTTTACATGGGCTGAAAACTGCACACACGGATTAAAATAAATGCGATCCTACGTAATATGGCCTGGTGCGGCGTACATTTTCTGGTGGTCGTACATAATGTACGGCGTACGTTTTTTGGTGGCCGTAAATAAAATGAAGGTCAAAGCTATTCGGCCGGAGTTTCTCCGGCTAAATAGCCAAGTCACTATCCAGCCGGGTTTTTTTCCGGCTGAGCAGCCAAGTCACTATCCAGCCGGACTTTCTCCGGCTAGATGGGCAAGCTACTGGTTGGCCTGCTCGGCCGGACTTTTTTCACAATATGGGACCACCTGTCAATTTTGAAGCGAATTATTAGACTTGGTGAAATTCCAGTGAAAATTTTTCAGAAGCCGCAGAAACCTAGGAGTACAGCTGTGTTTGCAACAGCTTCCGGCTATAAGTCGGACCACCCTCTTTTGGCGTAAACATAGACCACCCTATTGCATTGGTGAATTCCCACAAACCGTGAGCGACAAAATTGATTGCTTGATTTTTCAAACGGCTCAATTGAATATTCTTTCTATTGATCGATTGATTGAAAACGGCACCTCCTCAACCTGTTACTCCACGGAAAGTCAGGGCAATTTTTTTGATGCACGGTGGAGGGAAGACCCATCGAGAAATCGGCGATTATTTTGGCTAATGTGAGAATCGGTCCCGAAAAGTGATGGACCGGCACGACCAGAACGGCATTCCTCTGAAGGAGCCCTGACTTTCCGTGGAGTAACAGGTTGAGGAGATGCCGTTCTCAATCAATCGATCAATAAAGAGAATATTCATTTGAACCGTTAGAAAAATCAAGCAATCAATTTTGCCGCTCATGGTTTGTGGGAATTCACTAATGCAATAGGGTGGTGTATGTTTTCACCAAAAGAGGGTGGTCCGACTTACAGCCGGAAGCTGTTGCAAACACAGCTGTATATACCAGTTCCAAGGAGACTAATAGCGAGATCTCAATGACGACAACCCACGCGAACGAGATTTATAGAGAGTGTTCCAATTATCCTGCATAGTATTTCGCTTGAGTGTTTCCACAACGTTTTGCCTGCTCAATGGAGATGGGAAAAACTTTCCAAAACTGGGAAGAGTTTGAGCAGTTTCGGGATGAATGGTGTAGGAAGACAGGTCTGGTCTTCATCATCATCATGAAAAATCATCATCGGCGAGACCTTCATTTTTCCTGCTCCTCAAAAACGTGGCGCGAGGCGACTGAATGTCCAAATGATTGCTCCAAAAAACGAGATCTTTAAGTGTTGATTAACCGCATAATTTTTCGATTATTCGCTGGTTTCTCTCCTTATTATTCGGTATTTATGTACGCCAAGTTAAGAGAAAGCCGACTTAGTGATTTGTCTGTATTGCTGGTAAAAAAAAACGGCTAAGCAGTGGTTGGCCTATTCAGCCGAGAAAGTCCGGCTGGATAGTGAATTAAAGCTGCTCAGCCGGAGAAAACCCAGCTGAATAATGTCTTGGCTATTCAGCCGTGAAAGTCCGGCTGGATAGTGACTTGGCTATTCGGCCGGAGTTTCTCCGGCCGAATAGCCAGTTCCTAAAATGAATGATATAAGCCGCTGTTTCTACGTATAAATTTAAGGTGAAAATTCGTCTTTTATGCGTACGGAAAAAAAACTTTTCGTACACCAGATGTGTACTAGGGTACGCGTACACCGCGGCTCCGGTCGGACCGACGACCTGCGGAACGGTAGGAGTCGGTGCCAACAGCGACTTCTTCGCCGTGGACAAGATCCTTTTGACCGCCGGGATGCTCAACTAGACCCTCCGATTGCGCAAAAGAGGTACATTCGTTTGAAATACACCTGACATGTTGACTTGGTTTGGCTGGTTTCCCGTATGACAGACCGTAAGAGGGACCGACGGTGGTTTGTCTGCATGCGTGACAATCTGCCAGAGTGATGGACATTCCGTCTGCAAGCTGGTCAGTCCGTTTGTATGTTGGGCAGACGGCAAAGATGACGGACGATCCGTCCGTCTGTGTGATTCACAGACGGTCAAAGTGACGGATGGGCGCTGTCTACAAGCTGGCAAAATCCGTCGGTGTGGTTAGGGTGACGGACGGTCCATCTGCATGTTTGACAGTCCGACTGTGTAATTCACCCGAGACAGTCAAAGTGACGAACGGTCCATCTACCTGTTGGACAGTCCGTAAACAGTCATTCTGCCTGATGTACAATATACAGCCCAGTCCGGCGGGTGGATGGGTAGTCCGGCGGGTGGACGGGTTGTCCGTCGGGTGAACGGGTAGTCCGTCGGGTGGACGGGTAACTGAAGTTCAGCAGCAAAAGCAATGTTGATATTCCAGAGCTATTAATTCTTTCCGTTATTGCATTCCTTCACAGGCGGCGAAGTTGTCCCGACTATAATCAGTGGAACAGACGCCAAGCTGAACCAAATATGCTGGCAGGTTCGTCAGCTGCTCTTCGTTCTAGATGACCTTTTGGAACGTTACAAGATGAAACCTCTCCAAATGCAGTTCAAGTCGCCGCCGTATCACAGGTTTGTCTCTTTGTGTAGGTGAGAGTGCTAGTCAAGTTAGGCCAAAGCGCCATCATCTGCGGTGGCTCCATCATCGGCAGTCGGACCATTCTGACCGCTGGTCACTGTGTCTTTGCCGGCGACTTGTCCCGCTTTCAGCCGGACCAATTCACCGTGCGAATCGGAGCGATGGACAACAGAGTAGGAGCTGCACCTGCGGGGTGTGAAGAGGACTTTGCCGTCACCAAGGTCACACCCCATGAGGCGTACGTGCCCACGGCAGAGGGCAAGCCCCTGCTCAACTCCAACAACGACCTGGCGCTCTTGACGCTGGCTCGGGACATTGATTTCGCCAAGAGCAAGTGTGCCTGTCGGCTGTGTCTGGAGGATCGGGTGCCTGACACCAACGCACAGTGCATCGCCAGCGGGGTGGGCAATCAAAAGGTCAATCAAGCCCCAGATGAAAGTAAGTTTTATAATTTCTGTCTGTCTGTCTGTCTGTCTGTCTGTC
>LRSR01008898.1:0-23655 GCA_001579985.1 Hypsibius dujardini | reverse complement strand
GTGCGCAACGTGAACTGAGTTACAACGTGCGCAACGTGAACTGAGTTACAACGTGCGCAACGTGAACTGAGTTACAACGTGCGCAACGTGAACTGAGTTACGATGATAGACGTTGATAGCAACGACGTTTCTTCTTTCGTTTCGTATAGGTTTCTTTTTTTACAGCAAGCGCAACCTCCCTAATCAACAAAATGTATCAAACAATTTTGATGAATGGGTTTGAAAAAGTGATCAGCCGAAGCTGTCAAGGAAATGCAATCAGTGAATTTCGGAAATTCACTGATCGCATTTGGCTGAGCGGGAAAACAGCCGAGTTGTCAACGATCGAGAAAAGACAACAGGCCAATCAGAACTCTCTTTTCTGCCCACGCGGCCCATGTTCACTCGCCCACTGATACCATTTCTTGAAACCTTTTTTGACAGAATTTTTTGACACCTTTTATTGACGGCCGTACTGTCGCTATTGATGTACTTGTCCAGTAATAGAATACTGTAATATAACACTGCCCTTGCCCTCCGCTTTGGTTGCTCTCACCTCCAACATCGCAGATGTTTCGAATTACGTTGTTGTAGCTAACAAAGAATTCCCGATATGGGGCTGCGAATTTCCGAGATGGGGCCGCGAATTCCCGAGATGGGGCCGCGAATTCCCGTCAAGCCAATAACCTACCGAAGATCCCTGCACGTTTTTGAAATAGCCTGGGTTGGCACGTGCAGGCGTAATCAGAACACAGCCATTTCTACTGCTATCGTATCATATGCTACTGTACACGGGGAGAAAGTGAGAGAAAGGCTGCTTGGCAAAAATTGCTGCAATCAATTAAGGAAAGAACCAAAACAATTGAACCTTTTTTGTTTCACCACGCTCACCTGGCTATTTTGCAATTCTAATACTAAGACTGATGTAACTTCAACTTTGCCCAAGCGCCGCAAAGTGATTATTGTAAAATACTAGTCTTCTTCGACTTTCCCCGTCCCATCACACAGTGGTGCTGACGTCAGTTGTTCTCCACGAGGTGAGTTCCTTTGCTGCAACGGATGCGTAATGAAGCGCCACAGTAGTTCAGGCTGTCCCGTTTCACGGAGTTTCCTCGGATTACATTCAAACGACAGAAACGTTGGCATTCCATCTCAAACCCTCGCTACTTTTGGCTGTTTCGTTTATTTTCTTCCTGACATAAATTTGTATACTATTTTATTGGGTTCTTTTTGTTGGCAGGGTTTACTTCTCATTACTAAACCAGTTTCGCGATTATCTGTGCGGAGGTTTATATTCAGCGCTGTTAACTGCATGGAAAAATGGATCTTCCAGCTGACAAACGTGGATCTTAGCATTTGCCGTTGGATAACGCCGCAACGAAGTGTGATGTAATTTGTTGATTGTGATTCCCGCGTTGGCAGAGCCTGGACTATCTGGCGTTTGTCGCCATCTCCGAAATGGAGCGACCCAACACAAGGGGCGCGCATCGAAAGTCAGGGACATCTGTGGAAGTCTTCCCCACGACGTCGCTGAAATCTCGGAAAAAATCCTCACTCTCCCGGCCCGCGCCTGTCTCCGATCTCAATTTTAAAAAACCTGAACGAGTCTCGAGGTTGCCATCAGCAGCACAACCTGGAAGTCTGATGGTAAAGCGGAAGAAAACCGAAGTTTTGAAAGGGATCGAGAGGCCACCACCCAGAATCACAAGGAGTATATCTTCTCGAAGAACTGTAAAAACTCTGAAATCTCCACATTTGAACAAGCGAAATGTGAAACGGAGTGACGCCGCGTCTGAAGCGAAGAAATCAGTGTTGTCGAGCAAGAATGACCGAAGTCGTTCGTTGTCCGGAAGTGGGCCTGGGAATGAAGTGGACGACGGCGCTGCTGCCGTGCCTGTGATTCGAAAGAGTCCTCGACTCCCAAGGCCGAATCAAAAATTTCTCAGCACCCAGTCGCCGCTTTCGTTCAATGCTGCGATGCGGATGGCGAAGAAAGCGAGCCGGCAACTGCAGTCGGAGATATCGCCCTTGGATCTGATCACCGCCATAGAAACGCTTAATATCGATGTTGAACCTAGCGCCGTTGGGATAATTACGGAATTTGCAAGCAGTGGCATCATAAACCCTGCTGCAAGCCTTAAAACTCTTATTTCAGATTCGGGGTAAGTTTATGGAATGTCCGGTGGATTAGGATCGTTCATTTTTGAGAGTTATACAAGTATTGTTCTACTGTGTCGGCTTGATTGATGTGTTGAATCGTTTTAACATTACGTTAAGCATTACGTTTTATTAATAGGCCTGTCCGCGATTGATTGATGAGTTGTCTACTTCAGTAACATCTTATTCCGCGTCCGCAGTATTCCGACTTCCGAGTGAAGATAATAGTGATTAATATTATGGATTAATTTTGATAATGATAATGTTGAGTTTGATTTAAGTTAGCTGCTCCGCTTCAGCTTCTGCGATTCAGGGGGCGAGAATTTTGGTAGTGATAACGTTGATTTTGAATGAAGTAGATTAACTGGTTCGTTGCAGCTTCTGCAAAGAAGTCAGCTGCCGAGCTAAAGTACTGTAATACTGTACTGTAGTACTGTAATTGATCAAGCAATTCCTTGGCTCTTAACTGCCTTATATTTAGTTCGAGTGTTGATTGAACAAGCGACGTAAAGTGTCGCTGTGATCTATGAGTGATTGATCGCAAGTTCTTAATAACTTGTTTGTGATCGATTGCGAGTCTGAGCTAGTAAGGCTACGAATACTCTTCACTAGACCACCTTTGTCTTGCAGTCCCACAACGCCCTCGCGCCGCAAGAAGTCTTCGACCGGAACTCTATTGACTCCTCGTCGGAGTGCGCGAAAATCCGGTTTCTCAACTGCTTCCACCGCCGTCTTCGCCGCAGAAGCAAGTACGTCGCACTTTCAGACTCCCCCCAGGAACGCTATGGTGACCCCGACCATACGGCCTGAACCGCTATTAGAGGGGCCTTCCGTCAAGGATGCACCGACGCCTCCTCTCATCAGCTTCGCTATGACACCATCGCGCACTGCCCGGAAATCTCGACCTTCACAGTCCATGAAGAGCTCGGAGAAAGTGGCTCCAGTCGTCAAACAGCCGAAACCAAAGAAAATAACTGTTGAACCGCAATCCGTCCCCTCTGCGGAAGCGGAGACAGTGGTAGAAAGTTCCGATGTGACAGCGGTCGGAAATGATATGGTAATTTACTTTTCTGCTTTTCCAGTTTATATGCAGACGATAGATACAGTATTGACAATTCCTAATTCAGAAAATTTCAGGCAGGCAATCTATGGGTAGACAAGGCGACACGCCCATTTCTTAAGAAACACTCAGTCAGGCAAACAGACAGACAGACAGACAGACAGACAGACAGACAGACAGACAGACAGACAGACAGACAGACTGACAGACTGACAGACAGGGACTTGAAGTAATGTCACTTTGTAATTGTTTTGATTATCCTAAAACTCTTTGCTCTGAAATAACTCCACCCATCTCGCGTTTCTGTTTCAGCGAGAATCTTCCATGACCTCCTGCGGCACTGCTGATTCTGACTTGGATCTCGTGTTATTGCCTGCACCTAAATTATCGACGTCTTCGAAGAAGCGGAAGTTTGACGAGCGAGGAAGTTTGGCTGACTGGTTCAGTGCAACGGAACTTGTGTCCGTGAAAGATGAACTGGCATCAGGGTCTCAGTATTCCATGACTCCGAGTCAGAAGGGACGGTCGCGAAAGCTGACATTCCTGGACTCCATCGAGGAGGATGAAGTAGTCATCTTACCAATGATGAAACTGACTGATGTAAGTTCTAAGTTTCCGTCATGACGATCGGCAAAGGTTGTAATACCACGGTGCCCAATTTTATCTGTGGGGCGGTTGCAGGAGATGCAGGCGACAATCGCTTTGGAAAGGAGCAAAAAGAGTCGACCAAAATCCAAGGCTAGTTCTTCAAGGGGGCCCGTAACACCTGCACCAGTGTCCGCTGTCACAACCTGTGGTTCTCCATGCCAGCCTAAGCAACTGTCTCAGGGACCAACATCTCGACCCGCTTATTCAACTCAGACATCAGATCTCTCCGTCACGGGAAGTAACTCAGCCCAGGATGATCTCCCGAGGGATATTGGATCTGACCGAGGAAGTTTGGCTGCTTCGTCTGGCCGTAGCCCGGCTGGAGCGTGTAGTCTTTTCACAATATCACCTTGTCAGAGCGATGTCTTGACGCTGGACACATTAGAAGTAAGGTGTTCCCCGCCGGTGGATTTCGACACGATTGTTCCACCTGCGGATGCCCAAGTAAGTGGTAGAATCTATTAAACGCTGCCATAGATGTATGCACGAAAATAATCAAATTTTCTTTACCTTCCTTACTTAGTCTATGAATTAAGAGCACATTTTTTCAGGTCCCTCTTTTTAACGAAATTCCCGCGATCTTCTTGTTGGAATCCGGTCTAGCCACAGGAATCCCTCAGCTCGAGACCCCGATCCCATCTGGCGATGCGATCCAAAAGCGGCAAAAGTCCTCACAGTCCTCAGCTACCTCTTCCAATGTACGCGTCTCGTCCGCATCATCCAGCTCGAGTAAGAGTGCCGTGCAGAGTCCCATGAAGTCTACGAAAACACAAACTATCAATGTCACGGCCATATATCAGCACAACCGTGAATTCAACCGATTCCACGTAAAATTGTATGTATTATATATTTTTCTTCGTCACACACTATGCTGTGCTGACGCGTATCCTGTCTTTGTTACACCTTGTAGCTCCGATGGGAAGGAAGGAGCAGTGGATTATGATGACGTCTATCGGAACGAAGCGTCGCGTGAATTGCTCCTCGAGTTCCTCGCAATGTCGGCTGACCCGAAGATCATGAAGCAAGGTGGAGTTCGTCTACCGGAAAAGAGCGCAGCTAAGCCACTCTCTCAATGATTAATCTTCCTTTAATTTTCATCTCCCAAGCTTACGCAGTCTACGCCGACTTCTTTTCACCCTTGGCGAGCGTTTTATGGTCATAGTAATGCTGGATGTTTCAGAATGGCCGACTAGATGATTTCCCGCGGTGCCTGTAGTGCGGTTCTTTACAGTGTTTTGTATTTTCCTTGTAATTTTTTTGCTGTTCTTACGTTCTCTTTTGTTGTTTGAGGCACATGCAGACACTTTGATTGATGGATTTCTGGCGGCTTTTTTGAACGTGGTGTCGTACCCTGGTACTTGTGTAACGTTTGATCTGAATCTGTTTGACAGATTGAATAATTACCGGAAGAGGTTCCCTGCTCCGAACTGAATAAAGCCACATTGAAATCAATTGTGCAGAACGGAAGAGCTTGTAGAATGTATACTTTTTTTGAACAAATCTTTCTAAAACCATAAATGAACACTGTCTGAAATGAAATTCAGCAATAAAAAAAGCGTCACACATAAACCCAACACTGCCACATATCATGAGGCAAACAAGCAGGAATGATCACAATATTCTCGATATACATATATATGGTATGAGGATAAAAATAAAAAAAGAAGACAAAAGGTAACACTAAAAATGGCTCCAATAAGCATTACAGTGCATAGCATCGGCACAGACGCTGGACGGCGCATTGGCACTGGACGACTGATACCTGACAAAGTCTTTCAGTGGCGGCGCAGATGAAGCGTTAAATGGTCACTCCTTGAGAAAGCCTTTTCGCAGTGGTCACATTTGAATGGCTGCAAATTTCGGAAGCCATTTTTAATTTTCACTGGTATCAGAGGCATTTTACATAATAACAAATCACCTTGTCGCCAGTGTGCTTGCGAAAATGCCGGGTGAGCTCGTCAGATCGAGCAAAGATCCAAGGACATTCGGGCCAGGAGCACTTGTAGGGTTTCTCACCCGTGTGCGTCCGCTGCAAATAGCACAAGTTCTTCAGTTTAAACGAAAACAAGAACAGAATAGTCGGATGCACATGTTAAAATGAATAAGATACCATGTGAGCCTTTAGGTGAGAACTCTTAGAGTAGAGCTTCCGGCAGAAGGTTTGTTTGCAACGGTAGAATCGGGTCCAACCTTTGCGAACACCAGCTTCCCGTTCACTATCATCTAAAGCGAGTTCAATCTCCCCGGTATCCTCAGGAGATTCGCTCCGACTGTCTCCTCCCAATTCCGGCTTGGAGATGGATTTGCTGGTAGGATAGAGCTCTTCATCATTAGAATCGATGGCAGGCTGTTTCGAATTAGCTGACGCTTTCCTCTGAGTGGGAGAGTAAACTGCCTTTCCTTTCTTTCGGCGGCGACGTTTGGGTGGGGTAGTTCCAGTTTGCTGCGCGGGAGCAGAAGTGGGGAGGGAAGGAACGTCTGTGTGGAGCAGTTCTGGAATTGGAGAAACCAATCAAAGTCCGACTGGAAAGGGACAGAAAAAGCAGATCACAAAGGAAGACAGGCAAGCAGACACACACACACAGACACACACACACACACACATACAGACAAATAGACAGGTCCGAAAAATTTAAATTAGACATACTTCTAAGCAAAATCTGTTTATCATATTAGTGTGATGTAGATGCATATCATTGAACTGTACCGTACTGAAGTAATCGTACGGAAGTCCAGCCGTGGTGGTGGTAACTACTCGTAATGGGCACTATGCATTACTAGTAAGGCACAGATTCATGCCAACTTTTGATACAGAGTATTTATTCATCACACAGCACATACAATATTCAAAATGAAACCCTGCAGGAAAAAGTCTTTTATAAAAAAATAATGCTACACGATCAAACCAAAAATTCATCAATCAATGCCCTTCTTCTTTTGGAACACCAAATCAGCCAATCAGTCAAATCAACACTTGATTAACACAGATACAATAAAACCACACTATCAACCAATCAACCATTGTTCCACAAACACAAACCGAACTGTCACTCCCATCGCACAATTAATCGGTCAATCAATCAGTGCCAACTACAATGAAATCGCCCAAGTTGAGCCCAGCAGGACGAACGCAGTACAACTACAACACCCAACAATCTAATTTCAAACTCCCCATTAGCAGTACATGACAAAACAGTTTACCTGGTGCAATCGGCTGCACCACCAACGTGTCCCCGTCAACTGGATGTGCAAAATTGGCAGGATTGCTGGCCTCTTGAGCCATCATGGATGACTTCATAAGATCCCGCAGATCCTCAACGGACATGTTAAGGAGAAATTCGCGTCCGGAAGGATCAACCAGTGTCACGGCGCTTCCGTAGTGCGGACTTGCAGTGCTTTCAATCCCGGAATCGGATTCAGAGGGAGCAAAGCTGGTGGCGTGATTACTGCTGCTGTTGTTGTTGTTGTGATTACGGTCGGGGCGGATAACCGCCTCGTTTTCCGTGCTGCTGCTGTTGCTTTCCATTTGGATGGAGGACACAAGACAAGACTTTACGGTGACACACTAAAGAACTGATTTTAAAAACGAGGTTCCTCCAGGAAAAAGGTGGTTTTAAGAAAAGCACACAAAAAACGGGTCAACACCCAAAAGGGAAAGGAAAAGCGTCGACAACAAAATTTGGAGTTCAAAACTGGGCGTGGAGTGCACACAGCACACACATGCGCGATGTTATTACTACTAGGGAGTACTAGTACATACCGGTCATATTACTTAACTGACCAAGTTAAAGCCACTCTGGAAGTGCAAGCCCTTGTAGCGCTGACTCGTTCAGTCCAGTATTCTGGCCATTCGTACTAGTATGGCAGGCTCCGCTGCTGTGATCGAATATTTCTCGATCAGTCTGGGCTCTGGGGCTTAGCACGGCACTTTGCGCCCCATGTCACACAGGGCGTTGCCTTGGGTTGGGTGACATCATGCGCGGGACTTCCGCACATATTGCGTATTGTCTTTCAAAATCTTCGGAATAAGTCGAGCGGAAGCAAGTAATTTTTTATGAATGTTTAACAGCTGCGTATGCATGGATCCTTGAAACATATACTATGAAACATATATATACTATACTACGGTACATATACTAGTACAAGGAGGAACTAGGCATGTCCTCAAGTCAGGTTGGACAAGTATGGAAGGCAATTATGAACCTGGATCTTCGATCTTCTTCGATCGCGTCGGCGTACCCTGACATTCCCGGTCATTTACTGTCCTCCATTGAGCGACGGCAAGCCGATCGTTGGAAGGGAAGGTGATTACAGCTGCACGAAAAAGCAAATTCCCACTATCCCAATCTGCCCTCTTTCCTTTCTTATATATGCACACGTGAAGTCCACAACTTCTAACGCACATCATAAATTCATCTTTAATGAGCAAAATACTTTAGATCAATACTATAATTTTAGGCTTATGGGGCACATCAGGGGCTGCCTAACTGCGCTGAATACTTCTTCCGAATGTCTGCTAAAATGTGCTTTCTTTGACCGGGCGGTGTGTTAAAATACAGCTGCTGATCCTTGGAATATCGTTCTTCAACGGATACCACATCTCGAAAGCGGCTATCTCTCCAGTGAAAGTTGAACAGTTCGAGGGCCTTCATCTGATCCACAGGAGCGGTGAGGATATCGATGGGATCGAGCCGGGGTAGATCCGGACAATGCAGGTCCTTCAACACGATGCAGCCGCGAATCGCAAACCATCCTCCGTATTTTGGGTGCAGACAAAGACCCATCATTCTCTGCTAAGAGACAAAAATGTCAGCCGTTAAGCACACCACCGCATGGTGTTTCATGGTGCATGCAAAATTTCATACATCAAAAACGCACCGTAATCATTCAATCAATCGCGGATTTCAAGACCAACCTTGGGCGTGGGTGAAGCACGAAGCTCGAGCGAAAGATTCTGCATGCGATAGAGAAAGGCCGCTCCAGAGACGTGAGCAGCGGTTTGTGCGAGAATTTTCGGTCGCTTATTTGGATGGAGCTCAAAGTCATGAATCATGTCAACCTGCTGTTCAGCAAATTCCTACAATCGCAACAGAAGTCCGTCCAATAGCCGGAGTCCAGTCAATACACACGAATCATTCAATCAATCCCAATACCAATCAGAAAACCAATCGAAAAAATCACGCTTCAAAACCAGCAATAATTTAACGCTATTATGCTAGGGAATTAATTTCGGCCTACCTACTTACTTACCTTAACGAGATTTCGAAAGAAATTTAGCATACACTGATCGATCGGATCACGCAGCTCCTCCATCTCATGTTTGAGAACAAACGGGACAAATGCCTTTTCAAACATGGATGGCGTGCTGATGAAAAGAAAGGCAACAGTGTCCTCGGGGTATTTCAACTGAAAAACTTCCTCAACAGTCTCATTGTACCAGCCTGCAACAAGAAGAAGATGCGGATTTTCCGCTACTCATGCCTTAAACAAACATATAGTAGTAGGAGTAATGGATAAAGAAAACGGAAGCGGCGCCTACCAATGAGAAAGGGATAAACTTCGAAGCCTTGAGGCTCAACCAGCAATTTCAGTTTACTCAGCAGAGCATGGACCTCCGCGCTGTATTCGGTCGATGGAAATGTCTTCGGCACGTGGACATTTTCGAGGACGTCCAAACCCATAGTCTTTGAACGATGAAAGTAGGCGAAGAATAAATAGATTATTAATGCTCCCGGCGAGGGATATTTTTAGTTCAACTTCGGTGCCAAATCAAAATCAGCTGATTGACCGATTAACACCAACCTGTACTTTTAGCAATCAAGCCCACTGACTATAACCGACTTCTAGTTAGCATTTAGCGCCCAGCCCATGCATTGTTTTGATTTATTTAATCTTGTTCGTCTTCAACCACACGCCGAAATTTAATTGTTTTAATTTTCTTGGACGCATTATTTGAATTTTCATCCAGGCAAACGTCAATGTGTGCGACGTATCGTATTACTTTTTAACACATCTTCTAAATTGGTAAACCATTGCAGCATTATAAATGTCGCGGAGGAATGAATCAAAGTCGTCAAGGAGTCAAGGAGCGTCCTCCTCCTCTGCATCCTCCCGACCGACAGAACTGCAGATCGATGCAGGAATAATGGACAAACTGAAGCACATCGATACGTTGTACGTGCAGTATTCTATTTTACTGTTACTTGTATACAGTTCTTATGATTAGATGATGGAAAATTTCCCATTGCAGTTACGAAGCACCGCCGCCGGGATTTATCAAGGAGGACGAAGAGCGCCCGGAAGACTCTATTCCAAATCTGCCTCAGAATCGCGATGCGAGAGATTTCCTTGCTACGGCACCGTCGAAAGGCCTTTGGGTTGGTTGGCGTGCTGCTCTATCGCTCTAGGCAATTAGGCGTTATTTCGTGATAGAATTTTTGTGTTGTTACAGATGCCCCTAGGTAACGTACATGCCGTTACGGGTATTACGTATTACTATGGTGTACGAGTCACAGGTCTATGGCCTATCAGATCATGTGGAGTTTGGTCCGTTTTAATTTTTATCCTTTTTTCCAGGAAAAGAAGTTAAGGTGATGCAATGTGAGTGGAGGAGCTTGCTTTGACATGAGAGCGCTTGATTGGTCGATTGCGCTTTTAATTACATGGAATATGACGTCTCACTGATTGATTGACTGATTGATTAACTGATTGATTGACTCATTGATTGACTGATTGATTGACTGATTGTTCATCAACCTTCCCTGTCCCTACTAGTCTGCGGGAACCCTGCAGAAGTCATCAATATTGGCTTGATGAAAATTTTAACTAAGCTTGAAGTTTTCCTGGGTTCCATGAGATTTGGCTGTTTCTGACAATTCCCTCAGCTGAAAAATGATATTTTGTCATATTCTTGGGTTTACCTTTGTAGTTTGCACTGTTATTGATCTAATGTAAATGAGCCGACGGTCTGTTTCGCAGGTTGGAAATGCAAGACGTACGGGCACCGGTCAGGAGATAAGGAGTGTCCACTATTTTATACTGGGAACAGAGATATTGAAAAATTTCGCTTTATGCACGAGGTTAGTTAGTTTGACGTTTATCTTGCAGAGCCGAATATTGCCCTAACTGTTTTTTGATGTAAAACTGTTGTTCTTCACAGGATCCAATGCACGCGTTTGTTCAGCAACGAAAGCATGAGAACAAACAAGAAAGAATCAAGCAGTTGCAGTCCCTTCTGATGTCTTCAAGCTCCGAATCGGAATCCGGTGCACCAAAAGACACATCAAAAGCTGAACGAAAGAAGAGAAAAAGCAAAAAGAAGAGAGGTTCCGATGAGGAAGCAGACTCGAGTAATCGTTCGGATAAGAAGAAACACAAGAAGGAGAAGAAGAAAAAGCATCATCGAAGTGAGAAACGATCTCGGTCGCGGTCATAGTGCGTAATATTCACCGGAGTTTAAAGTTTGAACTTGACCAAAGCCACCCCCCCCTTGTACCCCTTGCCGAAAAGCGTTGTCATCGCAAACACTCAGCGTGTTTTGAACTTGTTGGTACTTTGCCTTTTGAGCAGACTATCAAACTCCATTTTCAAGTCTTGACAACTTAAGCGCTCTGTTCATGTTGTTCCACATCGTTCCACATCGACATGTATAGTTTAACCGGATAAACAGTTGTTTGCCTGGCCTTATCGCAGCTCCAACCCTCGACGGCAACGTAATTTGCCTGATTGCCTGGACAATGTCTGAAATCACCTGTTGAACTAGTGTGGGTGAAACCGTCGTCTCGCGGCGAACAATAGCCTGAATTTTCTAGCCACGTTTGTTCTGCTTATCGCATCCCAAGAAGGAGGCGTTATGTAAGGTGTTGTGACCTGGATGGAGTGCAGACAGGTATATAAGGACGCGACGGGGCAGCTAAACTTTCGTCCTCTCTTTTCCGTTCTTCCTTGATTTTTTCGACTCATCAGACCTCTACCCCAACACCTCGCACGCAATGGCTCCCCAAGTCGCTGGAAAGTACGAGTTCGTCTCGGGAGAGAACTTCGAGTCCTACCTGAAGGCCACCGGTCTGTCTGATGAGCATGTTGAGATTGGCAAACAGTTGAAGGTAAGGTGGAGTTTAAGGAGATCAACTTGCCTTCTTCCGTGTCTCGGTTCTTTGTTAACAATGATTTTTCCCCTCAGCCTACCATCGAGATCTCCCAGAACGGCGAGGAATGGACCCTGGACATCCAGACTGAGGTCATGACCAAGAAGGTTACCTTCAAGCTTGGAACCGAGTTCAGCGAGACCACCCCCTCTGGCAAGACCGTCAAGTCGATCATCCGGAAAGAGGGAGACAAGTTGGTCCAGACACAGACATTTGAGAACGGATTCAAGCCGACCATCGATCTCGAATTCAGCGACTCTGGCCTGACAATGGTAAGACGACCATAGCAGTACATTGGACAGCCAAACAGTTAACTACGGAAACAGACAAAAAGCCAGCCAGCCAGATGGATAAACAGATTGACAGACAGACAGACAGACAAACAGACAGACAGACAGACAGACAGACAGACAGTTAAATCGATCAAAATCAGAACAATTTGCACAAGCTGGAAAGATTTCATCCGTATATACATAGTTAACCGGATACATTTAACGCTAAGCTAGTTTCTGTTTCAACAACCATTCTGTTTTCAGACTTACACTTGGCCCGCTGGAAAGACTGTCCGCAACTACAAGCGCGTTTAGATTTTGACTCTGTGATTGCTTACTTGGATCTTGTAATTGCCTAATGTCGCCATCTAAGAATTACGATCCTTCTTATTAAGACTTGTGGGTGTTTGAACGGAAAAGAGGAATGAAAAAACTCAAAAAAATGTGACGTCTTTTTGGCGACTGGCTTCATACAGGGCCTCGTACAAAGGTTTGAGAATCTATTGAAAACAGGAAGGTCACGGAGGGCGTTTATGCCGAGTCGAGATGGCGGTAAGTTCTCATTTTAGCACAGCACTACTCGTAGGCTAGGCGGCGACCGTGTAGTTCCACAGGCCCGGCGGTACTGCGGGTCCTGATCTCCAGTTGCCGGACCGTTCGTCATATACCTCCGAGTCAAAAAAGATGCCATCCACTCCGTGAAATCCACCAAACACGAAGATCTGGTTCCCAGAGCTGGCTGCTGCAAAATCTCGTCGTGGTTTTGCCATTCGTCTGGTGAAGATCCATCTATTCGTATCGGCGTCAAATGCCTCGCATGTTCGGTGCGAATGCCGGCCCCCAGAGCTGAAACAAACTCAATGAAAGTGTGTAAATACGCTGACAAATGAATAAATCTAAAATCAAGTAGCTTTGAGCTTCAACCAATCACAACGTACTAAAAATCTTGCGATCGCAAAACCTCTGACCATTGTGACTGAGGGTACGTTACGAACTCAGCGAGCTTGTAGACCGCACAGACAGATCGAGAATTAGCAAGAAGACTTACATCCAAGTGCCACCAATCGCATACGCTCGACCGGTCCTCGTACTGGTAACCAATCCATGGGAACCACGTGGCACAGACATTGAAGCTACTCTTGTTGGCTGGGTGTGGTCCAGCAAAAATGCCGCAGTGCTAGCAACGTCCTTTTCTGCAATACAGACAAATTTGCAGTAAGATCCGCATGCGATACGGTAATATGCCTGCAAGGTCCATACCGTCGTATCCACCGCAAGTCAACACTGACGTTCCTGTAGGCGTGATTGCAACTTGAGAAAGGTTCCCATTCCATATTCGATTAGGATTAGTAGTCTCCGAATAAGAAGGCAACAGACTAAAGACTCGGCTCCTGATGAGAAAATCGATTATTTTGAACCAAAAGTTATAGACTAGTCTGTAGTTCGAGTACTCGAACCAAAAACCGTTCCGCATATCAACGAGCCGTAATTAAGACTCACTTTACGTTTGACTTTGAAATTTTGCGGTTAACCTAATTAAATGAAACAAATAATATACGTTGGATTATGCAATAACATAAAATCCAAAAATGAGCACCGTCATTCATTATCTCGGAACCTATATTAAAAATCTTGCTAACCTGTTGCACGGGATCTCCGCTGCAGAAGATCGCTGCATGTTCGTTTTTAGTGACAGCAAGTCCGTTGATGAAGAGAGGCTCGGAGAAACTGGACGGCCACTCACTCCATTCCTGGCTGGAGAGGTCGAAGCTGTGGAATTAAATCATCAAGTTAACGTCACTCGTTTTTTTGCACTCGCGGCGGGTATTTAGAACTGACCGGTTGATTTTCTGCGAAAACTCTGTCGTAACACCGTCGTGCCCCGCGACTACGTATAGACCGCCGTCACTGATCACAGCGCCGCAGCAGACTGTGAACCCCCGGGGAATTTGGGTGAGAGTTGTCCAACATTCCTGTCGAAGGTTTAGCTCGTACACAGTCCGGCATGTCTCGTCGGTAAATAACTGATATCCCCCTGCCAAAACATGTAAGGAAAGGGATGTTGTGGTTACGTTACATAATACGCACACTTACATTTATATTACACATACGTGCACTTTGAATTGCACTGTAAAATGTAAATTATTAATGAAGTATAGAAAAAAGTTATTATTCATTTTACTACACGAGGTATTACTTTATTCTATCTGAGGGTTGATATACACGGACTTCTCGACTAATTGTAAGTCGACTAAGTAAAAGTTGGACTTCTCGAGAGACTATAGCGAATGTTTTGGCCGTGACCAACTTACCAACAAGGTATATTTTGGGATCCATTTCAATACCGTAATGTAGACTGACCTCTGTACCCAAACAAGTATTTGTTCGATTAAAACAGCTGTATGCTGTAATAAAGTGGCAGCATATCGATGCAGGAAGAGTCGCCTAAAGAAATGCCTGTTGGTCAGGCCACTTAAACAAACCAAGCCCGAGAGAAATATTGATACTGTTGAAACTAAAAAATACTTCGTTCAAACCACGATTTGAAAATCTTGAAAATCAATCAAGCGTGAAGAACTGAAACAAACTTGATTGAGTAGACGAGTCTAGTACTGAGTATTGAACATGCTGAACTTCCCCGTAACTCGCTGAAGGAGATCTGTATTCGGTGTCAAAGTTCACCGATAGCAATTGACTGAATTGAACCGTGAACTGCTAGTACGTGAAGAACGAGAGAATTTTGGAGAGCAAAAATTGCACGTACGGCTGTTTCATAAAATTAAAACGAGGCTTAATTGAATATATAATCGAAACTGAGAATTCCTTTAATGTCCCATCCGTATCTTGCAATAAAAAGACAAATCGTGCAGTGCATACAACGCAATCGCTGGGCATTCGAAAAAGAAGGAAGACGAGAAAAGTATGAACCCAAACTGCCACAATCCATCGAAGTAACACGGTTTCGAATTGGCGAGATAACTACATAATCAAATTCGAAACAAACACCGGTGCATCCTGGGTGTTGAAGTCATGCGGGACCTCAGTGACGATGGTAGTTTCCTCCACCGTGACCGCAGGAGTCACGCTGTTCAGTTTCCTTTTATGGCGCGCCGTGTTGTGAAACCTGCATCGTTAAAAAAGAGGCCTAAAGGGGACCATCAATCATTTTCAGCTCGCGGGAAGGACAAACGTACCAGTAGATGATCTGGGCAGGAGTCAGACCGAGGACTGTGGACAGCTTCTTCGCTCGTTGATCTCCACATACCGGGCTTTCTTCATAAACTTTTTCTACAGAAATCCAAAACGATAAAAGTAAGATAAAATACATATCGATGTAAGTTTGGTTGTTGAATTCGCACCCAGAAGTTCGATTTGAAGTTGATCCTTTTTTTGAGGGATTCTGCGGCTGGCCTTTGGCAGCTGAGCGGCCTCTTGGTCAGCCACAACCTGCGCCAACTCCGGCTCGATGTTAGCCTCTCCACCGAACACGTCGCTGATCGCCGCGGCCACAACATCATGACCTGGTTCCACTGCTATTCCTGCAATAAAAAACAACCACTTGCACAACATACCCACGTGGCAAAACTCTTGCACTGACCGAATTAAGCACTTCAACTCCAGGCTGTGTACAACACCATGCGTCGAACGAGTGTAATGGCTTGATTCGATCAGCGCAAGGTGTGTACGAACTTGGGAACACAAAAGCCACAGCCGTTGTTTTCTAATACGGCGCTGTTTATGAACTCCCGAAATGCTTCACAAATTCAAGACATAAGCAGGTTCAATTACCTGGAACTTTCAGTTTGACAAGCAGCTCGTGCGCTTCCTCTCTGGTCAAGCCGGCTTTCAAGAACGCCTTCGTGGACTCCTTCACCGCCCGCTGCACCAAGGTCAGCTTGGGCTTCTGCTTCCACACGCTCGGTCCCATCAGCAACGTGCTGGTCGTTACTGTCTTCAGTATTGCCGGGTTCTGAATGGCGTTTAGGTCGATACTAGTTGCCACTGGTATGGCGCTTCCTTGCTTCTTCTGGATTGTGCTGGCAATCACAGTCAAATCGGGATCCTCAAACTCGGGATCGGCAATCTCATTGGATCTCAGCTGAATTTTCTTGGGGCTCAGCAGATGCAGGAGGTGGAGCGGGATCTGTCGATTTGAGGCGTGCCGCTTGACGAAACCGTTGCGCCACGAATAGGTAAACGGACAACGGATACCTTTCAGAATTAACAGTTGATGAATAATTCTTCGCAAGTCGCAACTCAATTACGCGTTGTTTTATTTTAATGCAAAAAGTTAATCGTAATAAATAACTTTTGAAAAAAAAGGAAATTTTGGAGTATCAAGTTCAGTTAATGCGTCATCAAACAAATCAATGGATTAAACGCCTGCTTCACCGAAATATTCGCCAATCAATGGATAGACGCACCAATGAACCGATGATCAAGCAATCAATCACACATGAAATTAAAGAGGGGCCAGTTATTCAAACTAATCAATCAACCAAAGGGAGCTAGATACACCAGACGCCATTCAACTCGCTCCCTTACCACGTTCAGCTGCAAAATTTCCCATCAAATTGCGCAGATCCCGATACTTTCCTCGAAAAGTCTTATTGGCAACCAAAAAGTCCACCAGGTAGGTTTCCTCGGCCGGCGACAGCAGAGTGGCCAGTTTTCTTGGCCGCTTCTCGATACCGTGGTTGCGGAGGATGCGTCGAATATTCGTCTCCGATATTTTCACCTCGTCTGCGATCACGCGATGCGGCGCACCGCCCTCATAGCGTTCCCTGATGGTTTCCACCAACTCCGGCGTGACTTTGGAGTGAGGGCCACGTTTTCCCATGTTGAAAGCTGGGAAGACACGTCAATAGCAAAGCAAACGAGGCAAGCAAGGAAATGTGGTTTGTTGATCACGTTCGCTGTACAGTAGTAGTGCAAGCGCACGCCGTCTGTAATTCCACAGTTCCACTTCCGGACTGCTTGGAATCCCATTTCTTTTGGAATTGGATTACAGTACTTGGGTAGGGAATCCCGTCTAAGCCCTGAAGTACAGTAAAATAAGATCCACCCGATATGAGAATTTTTTTTCTCAGATCCAATAATCACTATCTTGAGAAAGAATTCTGACAAATGTTGGATGTTACGGGCTTGTTGGTGAGGACTGCACGTTCTTTTGAGTCCGTGCAGAGCACGGAACGGACTACAAAGAATGAGTACACTAGTGGGTCCGGGGAATGGGCAAACGGGGCAAAAGGGGCGGGGCAAGGAGTTTTTTTCAACAATCGAACAATCAAACACCTGACCACCCCCTGCTCCGCCTCTTTTGCCCATACCCCGGACCCTCCAGTATACTCAATCTTGTCGTTGATTGTACAACCCTCTCCTTTGTACGGTCCTGCAACATCATTGCAAGTTCCAACATGTGGCCATCCGATACTCGGCCCTTCTGTTTTCCGTGGAGTGCTTAGTTGCTCATTCCTTCTCCTTGCCTCTTGTAATAACCTAGCATTAACCTACCTACTCCATACCACCCGTCATTATAGCTCTTCTTGACCTTCAGTATCTCATACCACTTTTTGTGTACTACTGTATCTAGTACATTGTACTTCGCATACAATAATAGTTAATTATATGGCACTCAAAAAACATCATTAAAAAGGTACTTTATTCATCATTTTGCAAACCGAACTAGTTTTGGTCATTTATACAGCGCGCGTTCGTGCCATACAAGTGAAACCCTTTCGGGCAGATAAATTCGTCAATTACATCACCACCAAAACCGCTTTCACCGCAAGTGTAAAATTTGCCCGGCGAGTCTTCTGCTTTGGAAGATTGATCAGTGTGGCATTGACCCTTAACGTAGGTCGCCGGCACACTGGTGCTGCTCTGCAAAAAATAGGCCTTGTCTTTTCCCAGCATAGTGGGTGGAGGTACCACGCAGTCCAGGACCGAGGTTGGAAAGGTGCAGTTTTGACCAGTCGGGCACTCTAGTTCACCCGGTGCAAAGCTCCCGGTTCCGATACGGGGACAACGGAGTGTGACGTCACAGTTCTTGCTTTGTTGGGAGAAGCAACGCGATTCGATGCGGGCGTTCAGGCTGGAAATGAAGGCTTGATCATCGCTGGAAGAGAGCGGCGCCAAAACATTCCGTATTGCTCGGGAGAGAGGGAACGGAACGCCACAGTAACCACGAGGATCTAGATGCAGTTCAAATTGTTATTTCATTTCGTTTTGGTCAGTCAGACAACGAGTAATGCAGGCAGCTAAACATATAGAAAGGCAGATAAACAGACAGACAGGTAGACATACAGACAGTCAGATAGACAGACAGACAGACAGCCAGCCAGACAGAGAGATCGAAAAACAGACAGCCAGCTAGCCAGACAGATAGAAAGAAAATCAGAGCCAGCCAGACAGACAGACAGATAGACAAACAGGCAGGCAGACAAACAAATAGACAGCTAGAAAGATGCGCTGGCTGACGGGTAGACAGTCAGGCAGGCAGTCACACAAACAGACAGCTAGGAAGACTGATAGAGACAGGCAGATAGACACACAGACAAATACACACGAACCATCTTGATCAGAAGAAAATATCATAATGCCTCCACCCAATCTCTGTGTGATTGCGTAGCTGGCCTTGTCCTTTACGCTTTGCTCATTTTCATACGACATCCAAAAGTCTCCCTCATATGAATATGTATGTGGTACTTTAGTCACTTGATCCCGAATGGTGGTGTACGTTGATGAGATCAGCATCCGACAGACTTCCGCGTATGACAAAGTACCATTGGATAACGTCCATGGTCCCGGTTTTCCATCTCCGATAATTTTAACTCCGATTTTGCGGTCATCGTCCGAATCCTCCGATGGAATGACGTATGTCCGAGCGGTTGCTGTTATGGCTAGAGAGAGCTTATTGCGGTTGATGGTGGTCTTCAACCAACCTCGAACGGACGCATCCTATATAACAGCCACCACGAAGTTGAAGGCAAATTGTCACTCATCTTTATAAAAGACAGACAGAAAGAAAGCTTTACGTACGACGCTATAGTTTCCGGGTGCGTTGAATAATGGTGAGTGGTGATAAGTAATTTTACTCCATGGTCCGTAAAAATCATATCCCAGCAAATAGTAGATATCCACGGCTCTGAAAGAACACTTTAATTACTTCTACGTTAATCGTTTAACAAACAATCCAACTTTAATGGAACAGATTCTTACGAATTGAGGTTGTCTACATCGTAGTAGTCGATGTTAGAAACGTCAGCGGAGATCGTAATGGTAATGAGCAAGTCATCCGATCGGCCGGTGACTTCTTTCCTGAACGCTGCTTTCATTTCCTACGCGAAGAGATATGCTTTTGAAATTCTCTCATTTGGGTGTTCCCAATTGAGATTAGGTTTGTATTGGGGCTAAAATAGTAGTCAAAATACAGCGCATTAAAGTACCTTCAATAGGATGGGAAAGTTCGCGTAGTCTTCGGGATCGCCGCCGCGTGAGCCGACACCGGGCACGAGCCAATCTGTAATGCCGCACTGCCGATCTAATCAAGACATCACTAGGTATGTAACTTGCAATTATCCGCACCGATAAAAATTCCGTCGAAGTTATAGGTCTTGCAAAACTGGACGACAGAGTCGATGAATGTCTGTCTCTTGGATGCCGACATGGCCTAACGGAGAACGATTTAGCGTTGGATGCAAAACTTAAAGAGTTTGCGGGTGGATGGAATACCAACCAATTGACTGAACATAAATCCACCCGCATTCCAACCGCCAACGCTGCAAGCAAAAAATGATATAAATAGCTGTACGTGAATCTATTTGCCAGCACCAGATTCTGAGACTTAGACTGCGTACCCGATCAGGCTCTTGAGGCGAGGGTTCTTTGTCTTCAGTGAAGCAAATTTATCAAGATTTCCTAAGGTCAAGGCATCAGTTAATTTCACAGAACTTACAATAATCCCGGTAATTCGTGTCTGTGTCTGTGTCTGTGTCTGTGTCTGTGTCTGTGTCTGTGTCTGTGTCTGTGTCTGTGTCTGTGTCTGTGTCTGTGTCCCGAGTCTCAAGACCCATAGGAATGTTTAAGTGTTGATGTATACCGTACCTTTCCTTCCAGGACCAGATAGGTCGTTGTATGGATCGAATGTACCGAGCGAATTATTCTACCAATCATTTAAATATTATGTTCTTTCGCCGACAACAGCATCATGGATTTCAAGTGTAACTGCTAAACTACTGCACGACTGCTGTACTAAATGGGGAATGCCAACGTACCTGAATGCTCGCGTATATGTATATCGCGTGGGTGCAAATCTGTGCTGGTACTTCATCTGCCATGACCCTTCCTGTAAAGTAGGCCACGGGATGAGTCCATTATACGACAACAACGACATTATTAGGGTTGGCTAAATAATACCGGCTAACTTCCGGTAAGTCGACCATGACTGATAAACACAAGTCAGGATTGCCGATTGTTGGGCCGAGGTCTCCGCACAGCAAAACAGCAACACAACTGCAACCACAAACCCGCACGCCAGCCAGTTACGGACACAAGCCATCCTGCTTTCCCGAAGTTAGAAATGACCGGATAACAACTACTTCCAATGGAGATTTAAAGAATTAAAGAAATAGTCAATCATGTAGAGAAATTATTCAGCATTTGTCATTGCCAATGCGGAACTGCTGGAAAGTGCTGATGCGTATAAGGTATGTTAGTTGGACTGCATTGGCATTGCTGGTTACTTCACCTACTTGTTACGTTACGAAATCGACCAGTATTTTTTAGCTCCAGGCCGAACAATAGCTTGCTTCTCAGTATACCGCTACCGGGTGTGATTGTGGTAAGAATGTCGAAACTTTTGTACTCGAAGGCCATACTAACGGTTCACGGTCAGCCGCTGCGTTGGTGTAGACAGCAACCAAGTCTGATGAGAAGGACTGGACAAATGTGTGCCGTATTCAGGTCAGTGGACCAATCACCAGCTGTTTCATGTTAAGAGAAGGCGGGTTAGTTGTCGCAGCACAAACGGAATAATTCCCTGATCACTTCAATATTTTTTTATTGACGATTTAAATATTCTTTCTTCTGTAACATTTTAGCCAGTTTAAACAACCGATTATTAGAATCCAGTTGATCGATGCATTTTTTTTCATTGGTTCAGGATGCTGCTGCTGCTTCCGGGCAGACAACCGGCGATGAGCAGAGCTGCTTCTGGACACTGACAACACTTTCTCGTGCGGTTTTGATCAGTTTTGAGAAGAGACGTTTGGCCCTTTCATGCTTCAGAACAATTCGCTTAGTCAGAACGTCGCTGTAAACCTGAAATGGACAATCGCGAGTAGTTGTACACACGTGGCAAAAAACTTGCGCTAACCGAGTTAAGCCATTACACTCGTTCGACGCGTGGTGTTGTACGCAGCCACGAGTTTAAGTGCTTAATTCGGTCAGCGCTAGGTTTTTGCCACGTCTGGCGCATCAATTCCGTTGCAGTCACTTGCAGCTGACCTTCCGGTTGAGCATTTTCAGGTGGACAACGGCCTCCTCCCTTGTCAGTAAGATGCAATTCCATGGACTCCACGAGAGATTCCGATCCCAGCGGACAAATTTCAAATCATACAGGTCTTTCCGTCCGGAAATGGCACTGGACATTTGCCAAATCGTCTCAAGGAGGTATTTCAGGTCGATATCGGACATCAGGAAGATGACTGGATCCACAACACGACCGTGCATCGATTCCGTAGACCGGATGGCTTGCAGCATCTTCCTGTAGAAGCCCAAGTCAGCCCGTCTCGTGGCCAGATTGGTCACTCTATTGCAATCGAAGCAGGTTGTCTTGGCGCCAAAGTTGTTGGACGGTTTCTCGTCAAAGTATTGAGCCTTTTTGTACATCCGGCAACTGGTGCAGAAGATCATTTTTTTATCAGGGCTATGGGCGTCCGAGTCCCCTCCAGGTGGAGCCTACAAACAGCAGCTCGTAATTAAACAGACGAACTGGTAAACAAGCAAACTGACACACACATGTAGATATGAAAAAAGCAAATTGAGCCTGAAGTCTCACCGGTAAAAATCTTGCAACTTGCGGATTGAAAAGTGGATTCTTAAGGAACTCCAGGAATAAGTTTGCCAATCGCGTTCTGATTCCATCGAAGACGTGGTCCGTCATCTTTGCACCGTTGGTCAGCATCCTTACTTCTCGATCAATTAGTGAAGAAATCTCTGAAGTCAGGTCACATACGAACTCCTGTAGTATAGAAGATTCTCAACCGTCGTTTTCGTGTCTACCGTGACATTGGTCGCAAAAACAGCGAAAGAGAAAACTCCTTACCGTACCGACACTGTGACCGTGACGGATAACAGTAGATCTAATCTCTCAGACAGGTTGATTTTCTTGTCCACAAGGGCCCGGTAAAGCGAAACTAATTCTTTGGCTCGTGTGATCCAGGGTGTTTCCATAAAGGTCCGCTCACCAGTGCGAGTTGAGAGAAACTCAATAGGACTGGACATGTGGCTTAAAAGCCGCTCACGAGCCCTCTTGTCTTGACCGTCCTTCGCAGCGATCTTCTGTGCCTCCACTGCCGAGAGCAGCGCGCACTCGTCCTTGTGAAGCTTGCAGAGCAACGCCTTCCGTTCTGGACCGTCGAAAGCCTCGTCGATTCTCGTGAGTTGCGCCAACCTCCAATCTAAAGAACGGACAAAACAACTGTTATTACGTCAACTCTGATGCTCTGTCGGCATGGCACGTGTCTGCCGTTTTTGTTGTATCCTTCTACTTGCTCATTCATTGTTCCCCTTTTGAGTCTTCACCACGTATAGTTCCTGCAAACTCACTTTCAATGGTTTTGTAAACCAAATCAAAATCCGACTTTGTCCGCGGATGGCTCCTCCGCATATACTCATGGAGCAGTAAGTGCTCCTTATCCCTCACAAGGGACTCTTGAATCTCTCGCTCGATCCTTTCCAATTCACGCTTCTTTTTTAGAAGTTCAGCGACCCGGCGTTTCGCTAACCACCGTCGCCAACAGCATTGGATGAGGACGATCTGCGGTCACCGAAGAGTCCTACATGCTCAGCGCATCAACCCATCATGACTTCGTAACAAACCTTCTTCAAGCGTGCTTCCAACCATTCATCGACAGTCGGTGCATCACGACCACACATCACCCGGTCATCTTTCGTGGAGACATAAACACCGATTTTGGTCATCTGGGTGGTGGCCTCTCGTGTATCTTGAGTCCACGCATTCTTCAGGTGGATCGTTTGAGTTTCCCGACTTTGCGCGTTCAGTTTCTTCGGGCGTGAAGCCGGCTGCGGATGAGGGAAGATAATTTGATGCTCAGATCAACGCAAACAGATCTGGCGTCAATGCAAACCGATCTGGCGAACTCCTCCC